>PVKC010004432.1:0-35677 GCA_004027635.1 Crocidura indochinensis | reverse complement strand
ACACCACAAAAAGTGGTGAGCTTAGTTAGAGTAATAACTGCATTTTGAACTGTCCTAAAAATGAGAACCTATGAGGGAAATGGAGAGCCTGTCCAGAGTACAGGCGGGGGGTGGGTGGGAGGAGGGAGATTTGGGACAATGGTGATGGGAACGTTGCACTGGTGATGGGTGGTGTTCTATACATGACTGAAACCCAAACCCCAAACACAACTATGCATGTAATCAAGGTGTTAAAATAAAATAATAAAAAAAAGATGAATAATAAAAAAAAAGAAACATTCACAGTCCAAAACACAAAACTCACATACACATATGCAAAATAGATGGTATGGGTCACTTATTATCAGAAGTGTAATATAAGTATTTATAAAAATATAACAGCAAAATATATTCAGATATAATATTTGATAAGTGTGCAGATCGAGAAGTCAAAAAAGATAAAGATACCATGGCAGAGTGAAAAAAATATCCATAAAGCTCAGGAATATAATATGAGGTATGGAGATGAATCTGAGTAAGATTAGTACAATCAAGACACAATTATTTTTCAAACCAAAGCAATAATACATACAAAGCTACAAACCTAATATTTAATGAATATCAGTGGGAAAAATAAAATGACAAGTATTGCATACAAGGAGTAATAAGAAGATAAAAGACTTATTAAATGCACTGAACACTGAACACTTTTAGTTGCAAAAGAGTTAAAATAAATTATGTCAGACTTTAGAACCTAGCTATAAATTTGAACTTGGGTTCTATCTGGTGGGCATCACTTATAAGCTGGTGTAAAGAAGACAGTGAGATATCCAGTAGGGATTTAATATGGTAAAAGACAAAATTAAAAAAAAGTTGAGATAATAGATATGATACTCATCCAATTAGTATAAAACATTCTGATATGTTTAGGATCACAAAGAGAACAAACTTCTCCCCAATAAAAGGGTAAACATTGAAGATAATTATTAATTATCTACAAAAAATAAGAAAACTGAGTTTCAAAAAGGAAGGAAAGTCAAAGAAAGAAGAAGAAATGAAAGGATTAGGACAAAAATTTAGATGTGAAGGCAGTTTTAAAGATATTGCGTTACATAATTGGACTATAAGCCTCAGAGTGTTACATCCAGCTGAGTCAAGGGGTAATTGCTCAGTCACCCAACAACCAGTAAAGCTTGAGGGGCAAGAGCAAAGGAAAAAGACACACCCTAGAACACTAGAACAGGGCATGGAAGTTTCCATAAAAAAAGTCTTATTTGAGATTTACAGAGTACTATGTAGATGTAAATCTTGAAGTACTTCAGTACTTAACATTTAATGTGAGCTTCTGAGCTAGAAGCTACCTACAAAGCTGATTCCATCCATTCAAATTTATTTTGCAACTCTACTGCACAGCAGGGAACACCATCTAATCCAAAAGCACACATTTCTCTGTGTTTGTGACAGATGCTACTGCTAATCTATGGAGAAAACGCATTGGTATCATAAACAGAATGAGTTAACAGCTACCAATGACTTAGTCTCACTCCACAACCCTCTGTTTCAGAAGAAGGGAAATTCAAAAAAATAATTTTTCTGTTAGGTTTTGCAAGTTGGAAAAATATACATAAAAATTTCTTGTGTATTTTGCGTTTTTCTTGTGTATTTTGTAGTTGCTGGGTTTTTTGTTTTGTTTTTGTTTTGTTTTTCTTCTTTTTTCCCTTTCTTCTTTTAAATTGATGTTTATAACCTCTAGACAGAATCCTCCCAGTATTTTTTTCCCAACAGAACCACATAACCTGAATCATCTTGTTCTGCCTCATCAATTGGAGGGGAGGGACATGGGGGGGGAATGGAATGGAGGGTACCAGGACCAAACAGTCGTATGAACATTGAGTGGAAATAAAAAATGATCAGACTCAACACCAAACCCAAAGTCAACAACAACAGAATTGATACCCAATCTCGAACAAGCCATACAAACAGGGGAGCAGTTACACTAACAGTCCAGGGGGCAAAGGAGGGAGATATGGGATGCATGCTGGGAACTGTGTGGAGGGAGGACAACACTGGTGGTGGGAATGGCCCTGTTTCATTGTCACTACGTACCTTAAATATTACTGTGAAAGATTCGTAATTCATTTTGGTCACAATAAAAATGATCTAAAAAAATTTCTTGTGTATACCTGTGTTATTTTCTGATTTATGTAAATGATAAACATATATTTATAATATCTAAACTATACAAGGAAGAGCACAAGAGAGGAGCAAACATTGATTCTCTAACAGTATTTTATAAGCAATTAATAACAACTTTTTTTTTTTCATTTTGGTCAGGGGTTACTCCTGGCTCTGATCATAGAATTACTACTGGCAGTGCTAGAGGAACTACAAATAGGATGCTGGGAATTGAGTCTTTGCAAGTTCTAATTAAATTAAGACTACACTGGTGGTGGGATTGATTGGTGTTGCAATATTATATGCCTAAAATTAAACTATGA
Source organism: Crocidura indochinensis (assembly GCA_004027635.1). Lineage (NCBI taxonomy): Eukaryota > Metazoa > Chordata > Mammalia > Eulipotyphla > Soricidae > Crocidura > Crocidura indochinensis. The sequence continues at coordinate 33,200 of PVKC010004432.1, read as the reverse complement.
ATAACTTCATAAATCACAGTTCTTAATGAGGCAAAAATTATTTTAAAAAGTAAATAAACTGGGGCTGGAGAGATAGCACAGCTATAGGGCATTTGCCTTGCAAGCGGCCAATCCCAGATGGACCGTGGTTCGGGTCCAGGCATCCATATGGTCCCCCGAGCCGAATAACAACTTCTAATATGTATGTATGGCTTAGTAATACAAACTATTCATTATACAAAATGACTGCTATAAAGACTTTACCCAGCCTGGCAGCTCAGAGCAGAGATTCTAAGCTCAGTCCCATAAAGTTACCACCAGGGCTCCTAGAGCAGTATGGAAGCAGAGTTTGATTCCCCAAAAGGTGCTATGTAGGAATCAAACCCAGGACTTCACTCGTACTAGGCATGGGTCCAACCACTTGAGCTGTTTCTGTGACCCTGAAAAATTCTATTCTACTCTTCCCCATAACACTATGAATTAAGTACTTCTTTGACCCATTTTACAAGTCAGGAGACCTATAAAAATAAAATAACTTGCCTAAGATTTCCCTTAGTTGAAATAACTTTCTAGGCCATGAAGAAGCAGTTCCTCTCAAGCTGCCACATCAGCAAACCAATACTTAGATAAGTGTTATGTCTCGGGAAATGCTTTGCTTGACCTAAAATGGAATATATCCAGTTCACCAATTCCCAGACGCCCACCCACTTGTGTATTAAATAAGCTTAAGCGTGTGGTTCTAACCAATCGGGACTTTATTTTTTACCCACTAAAACTTTGTGTCTTCTGAGTCATTTCACAGTTTTCCTAAGAGAGAATATATGCTTCGTGAAATATTCAATTTTGCTTATTTCACCTAAATTGTCTTCCTTCATGATTTTTAAATTTTTATTTTATTTTATGAGAAGCTTTTCAAGCTCTATTGAGAAACTCCAGGGTCTTTTTTTTTTTAAATAATATCTTTATTTAAGCACCATCATTGCAAACATGTTTGTAGTTGGGGTTCAGTTATAAAAAAGAACACCCCCCCTTCACCAGTGTAACCTTCCCACCACCAATGACCCCCAATTTTCCTCCTCCCCCACCCCTGCTTGTATTCAAGACAGGCATTCTACTTCTCTCACTCACTACCATTGTCATGATAATTGTCAGTGTGGTAATTTCTCTAACTGCACTCAACACTCTTTGGGGTGGTAAGCTGCATATCATGGACCAGTCCTTCTAGCTCTCCTCTCTATTGTCTTTGGATATTATCAGAACGTCTTATCTTTCTAAAATCCCACAGATGAGTGAGACTATTCTGTGTCTAGGTCTTCTTTCAATTCTGCAATTCACCTGCAACTGTCAGTGAACCTAGCTGTCAACTCAGTACTAGGACCAGGGATATGAAGCAGCAAAGGTCCTGCTGAGCCAGGAATGCTCAGGCCCCACCAACAGTCTCTAGGACTACACCCAGCAAGCCTCAGGAGACCACATACTGTCCCCTGGCCACCAAGCTCCCCTTAATTATTTTTAACACCTCCATATAGTCTTTGCTTGAATAGGAGAGAAGAGACCATATAGTCATCTTGTCTTTGGGCCAACCTCAAGAGAGAATTGCTCAAGACGTATACCGCCAAGTAATGGCGCTATTTCAGATTTTTTTCCTCCACAAAATACTTATAGTTTTTAAAGATCACAGAGCAAGGTCAGAAGAAAACAGTGCAGAGACTGAGTACAGTTTCCAGATTAGAGGGTAGAAAGTGGTATTGTAACCCCTCTCTCCCCAAGGCTGAACCACAAACGTCATTCACATATATTTAGGATAGAAAGAGGGTCCGATTTTCTAGATATCCTGTGAAATATCACTTTGCAAAAAATCAAATGCATTCAGAGACTCCCTGCATCAAGAACTTCTATTCTCTTCCAGAGCTCTTTAGGAAACCATGGAGTGAAAAGTCTCCTTGTGGCAACACAGACTTGTCCTTCCCACTCCTTCAATCTACTCCAAAACACCCCTAAAGGCCTACATTCAAGGCCTCATTCCTAGCATCTCCCAAACATACCACAAATCCTTCTGTGTGCAACCAGTTTGTTTCATGGAAAAAGGCAAGAAACAGCAGAGGAATTCAGGCCACCCAAAGTCACCAGTGTGGCCTGATGGATGTGGAAACTGGACCATGCCTGAGGTATGAGGCATGCAATGGCCAGCACACTGTCATTACTGAAACTTGAAAGGGGAAGTTCACATGAGGCCTGTGGTTGACTTCTCAACCCTGTTGGTCAGGGCACACGCCAATAAGGAAATTGCAATCTCTAAATAAACAATAGACTGGGAACCTGAGCACTGGACTGGGCAGGACTAGCTAAGGCAGACCAAACAAAGCAAGCATTAAAACTGTAATAATGCCCTGTCAATTCAGACTCTCAGGCCGGCCATTTGAGAGTCCAAATTGCCAGTCACCTTGCCTGCTTGGGGATTATAAGAAGCTAAATATCTAGTCCAATCCCTTCATTTACCAATTGGCAATAGCGAATGCTAGAGGTAGCCAGTAACTTGCCCAGGGTTTAGTGGCCTGAAAATTATGTCTCAAGGTCACTTATCATGCCACAGGCCAACTGGGAGCTGCTATTTTTCATTCCACTAGTATGTATCTCTTGTCAAAAATGCTTTGAAAGCCCTTCTATTTGCAAACTGTATATGTATATAATCCATTGTAACCCTCACACCAACTTTAAATAGGCAAACACTGGTTCCATTTCAAAAAGAGGAAAACCAGAGCTCAGAAAATCAGCCACAAGTCTCAGTTCCCATAAATAAAGTAATCTTCCTTTTGGTACTTTCCAAATTTAGGAAAAGAAAACAAGAATAGGTGGGCTGGAGAATAGGGCGTTTGCCTTGCAAGCGGCCAATCCAGGACCAATCATGGTTTGAATTCTGGCATCCCTTAGGGTCTCCAGAGCCTGCCAGGAGCGATTTCTGAGTGCAGAGCCAGGAGTAACCCTGAGCATCACCTGGTGTGGCCCAAAAACCAAAAGAAAAAAAGAAAACAAGAATAGGAGAAATTGTGCATTATTAAGCTACTGAACAGGTGGCTTTCTTCTACCAGATTTTTTCCCTAAATAATAGGTCCTGATCAATCCTATCACTAATGCACGTTGCTGAAAAAAATTAAGTTCATAAAAGGAAGAACCAATTCCTTGGTAAATTCCCATCTAGAATTAGTGCTGACATTTTATGGTCTTTCTCCAAGATTTTACTACAACTTGATTAATATAATTTCCTTACATATAAACCATATTAAATATATAAATAATATTTTTTGCTATACAAGGTTTACTACTGGCTCTATGCTCAGGAAACACTTGTGGTGGACTTGGAGGACTATATGGATGGTAGTGATAGATCCAGGGTCAGTCTCTGCAAGGTAAATATGCTACCAACAGTACTTAGGTATATAGCTCCATCGCCCAAATCTGTAAATACTATGTCTTATAAATATATCAGCTAGGTGGTTATTTTTGGTTATTTTATAATTTTATTTTTTAATGTTTAAAAAATAAAAATGTGCAATCCATTTCTTTGAAATATGTGTATTTTAAATAAGTTGCATTTAATACAGGGGTGTCAAACTCACGACCCCGGCATTTTGTGGCCCTGCCCTAGAGGAATCTTTTTTTGTTTTGTTTTAGTTGTTTGGGTCACACACCCCCAATGTTCAAGGCTTACTATTGACTATGTACTCAAGGATCACCCTGACGTTGCCTCCTGTGGCCCCCAGGTAAATTGAGTTTGAGACCCCTGATTTAATAGATATCATATATACAGTCATTCAGAGTTTGTACAAAAAAATTCTGCAATATTTACTTCATTATCTAATGTTCTCTATCCTTTATCAGTTACTTCTTCAGCCTTCTTATCCCTGCCACATAACAATCATTATAACTAATTCTTGTCTCCGTTAATATGTATACAATGGAGATTTCATAAAAATTGGATCATATAATTTGTCTTTTTTACAACTAGTTCAACTAGTTCTGTCACTTAGCATAATGTTTTCAAGCTTCATGTTACACCATAGACTAGTATACTTCAATCCTTTTAAATGTCAAATAATAGTCTATTGTCTGGATGAACTTATATTTTGTTTATTAATACAAGATACAAGATATTAGATAGTTGTAGCCTTTTGGATACTACTAATAATGTTGAATTAATAATGGAACATGTGTATATATATATATTTTTTTATAAAGACTTGCTTTCCATTTGGTTGAGTATAGTGGCTGGATCACAGGTAACTATATTTTCTATTTGAATGCAATCTCAAATAGTTTTTCAAATGAAAATGAATCATCTTCCATTTACCCAATCAATCAATGTATGAAGGTTTCAGTTTTTCCATGTCTACTCAATCATTGCTTTCACCAGTCTTTCTTATTTCATCCAACCTAAAGGAGAAGTTGTATCTAATTTTTGTTTTGCTTTGAATTTTCCTAAATTAAATTATGTTGAATATCATTTAATGTCCCTATTGTTTAGTAAATTTCTCTGAAAAAATTTATTCTAAATTTCTCCTTAATTTTAATAGTATTATTTGTGTTTTTGTTATTAAAATATTATTTATTTTTTATTTTTAAATCTTTATTTAAGCACCTTGATTACAGACATGATTGTATTTGGGTTTCAGTCATATAAAGAACACCTCCCTTCACCCGTGCAACATTCCCATCGCCAATGTCCCCCATTTCCCTCCTCCACCCCCTCCTATATTCGAGACAGACATTGTAATTCTCTCATTTATAGTTGTGAGTATTGTTATTCCTTTAATAGCACTCACCAATCTTTATGCTGAGCTTCATATCAATGAGCCAGTCCTTCCAGCCCTCATCTCTATTGTCTCTGGGCATTATTACAATAATATCTTATTTTCCTTAAAAATCATAGATGAGTGAGCCTGTTCTGTGTCTATCTCTCTCCCTCTGACTCATTTCACTTAGCAAAAGAGCTATGGCATCAGGAATAATGCTTGGAATTTCTGAACTGCTGTGCAACATTTGCAGCTATACAACAACTTCATTTTTGCTTAATGCTGTCATCCCCATAGAAACACAACAATTTAGATGACAATGTTTATCTGAAGCCATCTAATGTTCAGAACAAATAAAGTAATATTCAGAATGAAAGAATGATCAACTAGCAACAAGAACATACTAAACCTTCTGACAATGACTTAATGGGCTCATTGTGAGATATGATAATTTCATAAATTTTCTTATTGCTGTAGTCACTTTTCCTCTTCCTTCTCATTTGTTTTCTTTCTTTTGTTTTCTTTTTTGTTGTTGTTGTTTTTTTTTGGGGTCACACCGTTGCTCAGGGGTTATTCCTGGCTCTATGCTCAGAAATCACTCCTGGCAGGCTTGGGGGACCGTATGGGAAGATGGGATTCGAACCACCGTCCTTCCGCATGTAAGGCAAATGCCTTAACTCCATGCTATCCCTCGCCCCCCCTTTCTTTTCTTTTTTAATAATTTTACTCTCACTTACCTGGAAACAATTGTATTTTGATCAACTATGTCAATTATGTGATACATGCTTTTTAATAAAGTAAATTAAACTTTTAAAAAGATTAAGTATTAGGCTACTTCACTCAATTGTAAAAAGAAAATTTAAATAAGAATAAAACAGGGGCTCGGGAGATAGCATGGAGGTAAGGCATTTGCCTTTCATACAAAAGGTCATCGGTTCAAATCCCGGTGCCCCAAATGGTTCCCCATGCCTGCCAGGAGCAATTTCTGAGCATGGAGCCAGGAGTAACCCCTGAGCACTTGCCGGGTGTGACCCAAAAACCAAAAAAAAAAAAAAAAAGAATAAAAACAAATTAATAATACAAAAAAGAAGGATGTGAAGGAAAAAAGTTGATGAGGAATACATATTAAAGGAAGGCATGGGTTTCTCCAGAGTAGGACAAGAAAGCAGAGACAGAGACAGTAATCAAGATGTGTGTTTAAGGAAGAACATAAGCTTGAAGAGCAAACCAACTCCCTTCAGATTTTTAATCATAAAATTTATAGTGGAGCTATTTCTAATCTTTATATTGATGATTTGTGTTACCTCTTTTTTTTTTCAATAATTTCACCCAGGATATTTTTTTGTTAATCTCTTTAAATAATTAGCTTTAGCTTGGGTGTTCATTTCTAGTACAGATTAATTTTATGTAATAAAAACTTTTCTCTTTATAATTTTTTCAATCATTTCCTTATGGTTTAAATTTATAGTTTCTTATGGTTTAGATTTAAATTTAAAATCTTTTGCGACTTAATTGAATGACTTATTTTCCCCCTAGACATTCTTATTTCCTTTCCCAAAACTTTTACTCATATAGTAGCGCTGTTTAAAACCTGAGCATTAGCTGGGAAATTGCTCAAAGTGATGGACCATATAACTTGCATGTGGTAATTCTTGGATCAATCCCCAGTTCGACCTGGTATTCCAAGGATCACCAGGACTAATCCCATGTTCACTGGAAGTAGTCTGGGAGTGTGATCAAATGTGGCCCAAAACCCAAATATAAACAAAAGACAACATTAATAAAATACTTTCTCCCTTTATTAAAATTGAGTGATTTACATAAATTATGTAAATTTTGTAAATTTTCTAAAGCTATCTCATCTAAGAAGCATTCTTAATTATTTTCTTTTGTATCCTCTAAACCTTGTAACCAATTTTTATAACACCAATTAAATCTCAACTAATATTATCTCATTAATTTCTTAAGAATTTTTTAAAAGGCCCACCAGATTACTACAAAAATAACGTTTTAGTAAATAGCTTTTTGTGATTTAACTTCAGGTATTAAATTAACACATTAAACCTCTTTATAGCAGAAAATAATTACTGGCGATTCAAACACTGAAAGCCATAAGGAGAGTTGGGGTTGGGGGTAGAAAGAGGTCTCATCATTTAAAAATAAATATCCCTTTCTATTTCTAGATTGAAATTTTGCTTTTCCTGGCTAATACCTAAAGCCCACATGTTATCTCTTATTTATGGAAAATAGTCAAATGAAACAATGATTTTTAAGTTGAAATAAAATAATAAATTTCTAACGATAAAGAAACTAAAGGGTAATTTCTAGTATCATAAAAGAAAAGTGGACTTCAAAAGTAATATAAATGAGTAGTTTAAATGAGTTTTATTGTACATTATCAGAAAGACTTTGACGCAAGCTTTAATAAATTTACTACTAATAATGACTTGTTTCAAAATTATTATTATAGTGAGAAGTCCAGGAATAAGGCACATAGTAGCTGATACAGATTTGAAATTCTATTTGTAGAACTAACTACAAATGCAGGTTACAAAGATGAACCTTCTGCGGAAGCAATGTTGTTTCTATGTCGTTGCTATGCTAACAAGTCAGGGATCATCCATGAGACACTGCAGCAGGTGAAGCTGCTTTGCAGGAGCAGGAAAGGTGAGAGAAAGATTCTACCACTGGATGAACAGTAGTTCAAATCACCCTAGAAAATCTCCCTGATAGTTGCCCTGGCTGGGTCATTGTTCATTTTTTGATAATGTTCTTAGTAGGTCTTTGCATAATTAATTTCTTTACCTTGCTTTATTTTGGTACGCAAAAAACTAGGTACAGTTAAGATGCTTGTGTTAAGGTCCCAGTATGTGCCTATAAGTAGGGGCCAGGATGAGGAGGCTCAAGAAGAGTCAAAGGTTTGACTTAGTCCATAAGAAGAGGAGGGATTGTGGGGTCCTGAGTTCTGAACAAGGAGGGACGCCATTTTGTAAGGACCATATAGTGTAAGCCATGTGCTAGGCTTCCTCAAGCCTATTTCCATTAACACTATCCCAAGCTACTTGGCCCTACCAGGTAGCCTATCAGAGAAGGACACAAGGGAATAGTAGGAAGGTACCCTAGACTATTGCCAATCATTTTAAAGATCATCCAAAAGCTAGAGACTCCCTATATCACTTCCTCTATACAATCCTGTTTGTGACCTTGGCCAGATTCTAGAGATGAACCTGGCCAGTCAGTTTTGGGACTTTTGGTAGATGAATTAAGATTTTGTTCAGTTTTACACTCCTAGGGATATACCCGAGGAACACAAAATCCAAATCAAACCCCCTTCTTCATACTTATATTCATAGCAGCACTATTTACAATAGCCAGTCTCTGGAAGCAACCAAGATGGCCTTCAACAGATGAATGGGTAAAGTAGCTGTGTTACATATACACAATGGAATATTACGCAGTGTCAGGAGAGATGAGGTCATGAAATTTTTCCATACATGGATGTACATGGAATCTATTATGCTGAGTGAAATAAGTCAGAGGGAGAAAGAAAGACACAGAATAGTCTCACTCATCTGTGAGTTTTAAGAAAAAAATGAAAGATATTCTTGCAATAATTTTCAGAGACAAAAGAGAAGAGGCCTGGAAGTTCCAGCTCAGGACATGAAGCTCACCACAAAGAGTGATGAATGTAGTGAGAGAAATAACTACATTGAGAACTATCCTAACAATAAGAATGAAAGAGGGAAGTAGAAACCCTGTCTAGAGTACAGGCAGGGGTGGGGTGGGGAGGTGGGAGATTTGGGACATTGACGATGGGAATGTTGCACTGATGAAGAGGGGTTTTCTTTACATGACTGAAACCCAACCATAACCATGCTTGTAATCAAGGTGTTTAAATAAAGATATTTTTTTAAAAAGATTTTGTTCAGCTTTAAAAAAGAAAACAAAATTAGGTGAGCCTTCAAGAAAACATTAGAAAATTATTTCTCGCCACTTATCTGACAGTTAATATTCAAATAATATAAAACGCTTATAAAAACAAAACATGAAATTAAGCATGGTCTGGAGAGATAGTTTAGCAAGTAGGATGCTGATTTGTGTATCCCCAGAACTTCATATGGTCCCACAAGCCCAGCCAGGAGTGATCCCTGAGTTTAGAACCAGAAGTAAGCCCTGAGAACTGCCAAATATGTTTTCCCTCATATGGGGAAAAACACAGAATTCCATTTAAAAATGGAGAGAAGAACTGAACACTTGCTCAAAGAAGATATATAGATGATAGGAAAGTATATGAAAAAGTGTTCCTCATCATTTATTAGGTAAACACATTAAAATAATGAGATAATATATCAATGAAACTAGCAGAAATAAAAAAGAATAAAAATAACTAACGCAAAGAAAGGAAATTTCCTCTACTGTTGGTGGAATGCCACAAACTTTCTGTTCTTATACTCCACTTTGAGAGATTATATTATGTAGTTTGCCACCACATGGTGGTAATTAGGACTTGGTAGTGATGTTATGAGGAATAAAGTTCATCAAAATTGAGGACCTATTGAGGATAACTTTTCTCATATGTGGGTATAAAGAAACTTAATGAGGGAACAAGTAGCCAAAGGCAATGTAATCTGAGAATTAGCATCTAAAAGTATTTACCTAGGAGAAGGGACAGAAGAGAGAAGATTACAGGTCATTGGGGGAAAATGTGATATCTGATGTGGTAGTAGATGTAAAGGATGTGATACCATAATATCATGTACATGAAACTAAGAAAATAAGCAGTAATGTAAAAAATGACATCCAAAGCATAATTTTTGAGAAGGTAAAAGATGGACCTTACATTATAGCAAGACCTGTGTCTTTCCAAAAATATCAAATAGTATCCCTTCAACACTCAAAAACTACCTCAACTCATACTCTGAATCAGACCTCAGTGCAGTTACTAAAATAAATGCCAAAAGAAAAATTAGTAAAATGTACATTTGTCTCTTCAGTAAAACATTAAAGAGCATAATTTTGAAGGTGAAATGTGTTCAAATCTCAATAGTCAAATAGTTTTAGAACCATGGATAAGATTTCTCATTCTCTCTAAACCAGAACTTTCTAATCTACGAAATGTGAATAATTAGTCCTCCTCAAATGTTCAGTACTCTCTGCCTATAATCCATATATAGTAGTGGTGTATAGGTTGTGTGTTGGTACTGAGGTGGGTGACATATTTTTGTTATCTCTGTTCTATTTAGTAGTCGTCAAGGGAGTAGGGACTTTTAAGGCCTAATGCTTTGGCTAAAATGTAAAATGAGGCTTGGTTTTACTTTTCCTTGAACACATCATTCGCAGAAAGGAAATAAATCAAAGTAGAATGGTATAGTACTAAGATACATGCAAAAATTATATAGTAAAAATTTGATAACATTAATCTGAATAGATCCTAGATTCAAAGATATTGTTACACTACCTATTGCTGTTCCTAACTAGGTCCGAGAACTTCAATTAAGTTCACACTGGGAATTAAGGTGCTCAAGTTTGAAGGATTAGAAATCTTCACCAGTGCAGTTTTCCACTACCAGTGCCCCCTATCTACTTCCATACCCACCTCCTGCCTGTCTTCTAGATAGACATTCTACTTCTTTCACTTACTATCATTATCATGATAGTTGTCACTGTAGTTATTTCTCTAAATGCACTCACCACTCTTTTTGGAAAACTTCATATTATGGTTCATCCTTCTAGCCCTCATCTCTATTGTCTCTGGGTGTTATTAACATAGTTTCTATTTTTTTCTAAATCCCACAGATGAGTGAGACTATTCTCTGTCTCTCTCTCTCCCTTTGACTTAATTCACTCAGCATAATATTTTTATGACTGAAAACCAAACTACAAACATGTTTGTAATCATGGTGCTTAAATAAATATATTATTAAAAAATAAAATTAAAAAAGAAAAATATAATAAGAGTTTTAAAAATTAAAAATAAAAATTAGAAATCTTCCTTTTCTTAACAGTATTACCATAGGAGAGCTGCCCAAAAGCAGTTCTGTCTTCTCAATGCTCTAGTGCCTCTTTTATATGCCTGTTGACAATAAATTGTCTGATTTCATATGAACCCCAATGTATTTTTAAAAGAAACATAATATCCAGCTGTAGGTCAGTTCAACCTATGTAAAACAGCAGTTGTTTGTCAAAGACATGGTTTGTTTTTTGGTGTTTTGTTTTATTTTTAAGTTTTAATAACAAAATCATCGATCTCAGCACTGGAGTTTAGCACTTGAATATAAAATCATAATCTTTCATCAATAGTACAATTACAAATAGCAATTTAGCCATGCCTTGTGTTGAATTGATTACTAATTCAGTTCCATACAAGAGACCAATGAAGACAAATTTTAGTCATGAAACACTCAATGATACAATGATACTCTTGAATTATCTTGTGACTTAACATTTACAAAAATCACTTGAGAAACCATAGAAAGACATAGTGACATTATACCCCTAAATTCTTAATATACTTTCAATAATAGGTATATTAATTATAACAAACATGTTTTCTGAGACACCAAGAAATAGCACATGTTCTTGGCATCCCCACAAGCCCCTCCTGCAAAAATTAAAGAAATAGAGACTAAACAACTGATCACAAAAAATATAAAAGAGACACTCAATAGAAGAATGGAAGAAAACAAAGATTGAAGCAGAGCTCAAAGTAGAAGAACCCACCAAAAAAGACTTAAATACAAAAAATGTTAAGAAAGAAATATGAGATTTAGATGACAGCATCAAGAGGGAGAACATTTGCACTGTAGGAGTTGCAAAAGAATAGAAAGAGAAAGAAGCAGAAATTTTATTTTGATAAATAATAGCTGCAAACTTCCTGAAATTGGACAAGAAAACAGAAATGCAGATAAAAGGTCATAGAGTTTCAAACAAAACAGATGTACACAAAGACACTTGATAATTGAAATGACAATTAAAAATTCAAGGGGAAAGAGAGAATCCTAAAAGATGAAAAAGAAATGCTCAGTATAAAAGGAAACTCCCATACATTTATGAATACGGTTCTCCACAGAAACTCTAAAGGCCAGAAGGAAGATGCATAATATATTCAAAATTCTGAATAGAAAATATCTCCAACCAAAAATACTCTAGTCAGCTAATCATCACTTAGATTTAAAGAGCTTTTCAGACAAATGTTTTGTGGGACCTTCCATCATATTGCCCTTTCTTTTATAGTTAAGTGAGCCAATAATTTACTTTTGCTTTTGACCATTTTGATCTAAATGTTCACTTGCTTAAAATTTCTAACTGATACAGTAAAAGGTTTGAAATTTTCTGACAAGTACTGTCATTGTTGTTATTTATTTAAATAATTTACCTTTATGAGTGAACTTAGGAGAATAAAACTTTTTGACATACATTGATGTCATGTCAAATTTATTAAAAAATAAATAAAAAATGCATCATTCCAAAGTAATTAACAATAAAGAAATACAGAGGGGGGAGAAAGTCTTTTAATTGACATTTTTATTGACAATTCTTTGAAGAGCAAGAAAAGGAGTCTTATAAAGAATCTTTAGATCAGAAAAGAATGGTAAGAAAAAGAGGAGCAGCACTACAACTACTCAGGAACTAAATTTCTGAGAAGCACACAGAGTATGTTAAACGCAAATCAGTAACATACCTGCCAGACCAAATCAGGACCAAATTTATAAAATGGAGCATCCTGTAAGAAGATAAATGACAAATCACTCAATTCACTCTATTCTGTTTCATCTGAGTCACTTGAACCAGCCAGCCCAACAGACATACAAAAGATGTGATGACAAAAAAATTGCCCATTCCCTATTATATGGACAGATGGCGCTTCCCAAAACTTACCCCTCCGAAACCTATTTTCACCACCCCAAAATACTAGAAGGATGCAGAGATGTATAATGGAACTTATATACTATGTTCTACAATTACCTGAACTGGGCAAGATTTCACAGAATTTTTAAAATTTATTTAATGGAAATATATCACGTAGTTGACACAACTGACCATAATACATTTGTTTCAGGAAGAACAAAGGTAACGTTATTTAAAAAAAAACGATGGAAGAGAAAGAAAAGATTCAGTAGCAAGTATATTTCTGAAGATCATTGAATCACCAATTAACTCATTAAAGGCCTAGCAAAAGGTATAATATACTGTTTTATTTAAGGATAAGAGTTAAAGAAATACAGCAAAAACCGTGTTAGAGAATTTTTATAAACAAAACAAAACACTACTCAAGTTGATACAAAGTTGTGTTTTATTTTCTTTCATAAAATATGAAAAAGATGGAATCAGAGTTCACCCTGTTTCTTTAAAAGGAGGAACAAATCGCTGGAGGTAAGGTGCCTGCGCTAACCTAGGACGGACCACGGTTTGATGCCCCCGTTCCCCATATGGTCCCCTGTGCCTGCCAGGAGCGACTTCTGAGCGAATAGCCAGGAGTAACCCCTGAGCATCACCGGGTGTGGTCCAAAAACCAAAAGGAGGAACAAATAGGAGCTGGGATGTGAATCAAGAGGCTCAACTTGTTTTTCAGAGAAAACCTTGGTTCCATCCACCTCATAACCTCTACCTCTTGAGACTTAGCCTTAGTATATAGAAGCTGGGACATGTAGAGATGATATTGAAGTCTTTCATTTATTTTATGTCCCTAAAATTACAGATCCAAGTTAGTTCAAGAAAGTTTTTTTAGATACCAAAATCGTGGTACATATACACAATAAATTATTATGCAACAGTCAGGAAAAATGAAGTCATAAAATTTTCCTATACATGGATGGACATGGAAACTATTATGCTGAGTGAAATAAGTCAGAGGGAAAGAGACAGACACAGAATAGTCTCACTCATCTGTGGAATTTAAGAAAAATAAAAGACAGTATTCTAATAAGACCCAGAAATGGGGGCCGGGTGGTGGCGCTGGAGATAAGGTGTCTGCGTTAACCTAGGACGGACCGCTGTTCGATGCCCCCGTTCCCCATATGGTCCCCTGTGCCTGCCAGGAGCGACTTCTGAGCGAATAGCCAGAAGTAACCCCTGAGTGTCACCGGGTGTGGCCCAAAAACCAAAAAAAAAAAAAAAAAAAAAAAGACCCAGAAACAATGGAGATGAGAACTAGAAGGACAAGCTCAAGATATGAAGCCTACCACAAAGATTAGTGAGTTCAGTTAGAAAAATAACTACACTGACAATTATCATGACAATGGTAGCAAGTGAGAGAAATAGAATGCCTGTCTCAAATACAGGTAATGGGAGGAGGAGAAGGGAAATGGGGGCATTGATGGTAAGAAGGTTGCACTGGTAAAGAGGGGGTGTTCTTTTTTATAATTGAAACCCAACTACAAACATGTTTGTAATCATGGTACTTAAAAAAAGACATTAAAAAAACAAATAAATAAGAGGCCGTAGAGATAGTGCAGCAGTAAGGCATTTGCCTTGCATGCAGAAGGACGGTGGTTCGAATCCCGGCATCCCATATGGTCCCCGAGCCTGCTGGGTGCGATTTCTGAGCATAGAGCAAGGAGTAACCCCTGAGCACTGCAAGGTTTGACCCAAATACAAAAAAAAAAAAAAAAAAGAAAGAAAGAAAAAAAAGAAAAGAAAAAGAAAAAAAAGAAGAGAAAAAAAGCCAAATAAATAACATTTTCAAAAAAAACCCAGAAAATTGTTTTAACTTCATATTTTACTAAAGCACTAGATGTTTGCCCAAAAGGGTTTAAGTTAAAGCATATAATATTTTAGTTAAAATATGTCTGCTCATCAGGAAGTGAACTTGGTATTTGACTAAAGTTTTACTATCAATGACTTATCAACAAAGATTTTCAATATTCCCTTCCATTTCATGGGCATGGCAAACCAAAAAATATAAAATCATAGTTTCTGTCACAGCTACAGGCATGGCTGAGATGACCCTCTATCAGCTGATACGATAATTGGATTTATACATGTTAAGTATAGATGCTAACGGGACCCGGTCTTTTCCACTGACAAAACAGAAGGCAGTGCTTTACAAATTAATAGGCCTCCAAAAGACAAAGGACAAACTCCAGGCTCACTTTCCTGACAAAAATATTGATCATTATTTGTCCTAAAGATATATTCTTTCATAATTCAGTACAATTATTCACCATTCGAGAAAAATTTCATTCAATTTACCAATCACATATGGTGTGAATGTACCCTAAAAATTAGTGTTTTTATTTCTAAAGGAAAAGAGAGAGGGAGAGAAAAAAAGAAAGAAAGAATAAGAGAAAGAGAAATGTCTACAGGCATGGGAGAGGGCAGAGGGGAGGTAGAGGGATATGGGATTGGTGGTGGGAAACGTGACTACTGAATGGTGTTGTACTTTGTGTGACTGAAATTCAATCATGAACAACTTTGTAACTGTTGGGGGGAAAACCCTGTATTATGAATAACCTTGTAAACCACCGTGTTTAAAATGATTTTTTTAAAAATAAAAAATAGTGGTTTTTTGAATCCCTATATAAAGAATGTAAAGAATTTTTTATTTACTATGCAATTTTTTCTAATGAAATATAATGTTAGGACTAGAATGAATGAGGCTTTCTCCTAATGAATCTCACTGAAGTACTAATTGTTTTATATAGAGCCCTTCCCCAGATGATGTCCATTGCCATGGCAGAGATATCACTGCTGATTTCTCCAATGACTTATAATGAATGTCACTAGAAAATAGATCTTGAATATCTTATTTCTACTACTGATTAAATTAGGGAATGGAGAGAGAGAAGTACATAAGGGCAATGAAGGGGGAACTGAATGATTAATTTGGGAGTAAAAACTAAAGATCTTCTGTCTTTTCCTTTTTGACTTTAAATTCTTAAACAACTTCGAAGTTTGGTTCGAATGTGAACTAAATCTTAGTCATAAACCTGTCTCCACCATGTCCAGAATATTTTATAAATAAGTTAAACTACAGAAAATCAGAAATGTAAAACTATTTGATAGGATTAGCAATTAAGTTTCATATCTATTGGCATCTGTTCTTTAATGACATACTAATTTGTTTCATACTAATTTGTTGCAAGCACATGATGTAGCTTGATTTATGTAATGTAACCACAGAGAAAGAAAAAGAGAGTTCTACAGACAGGGTATTTACACAAAAGTTCAGTTAGCTTAAGACATTACTGACTATTAGGTTAAAGATATTATCATCAACTAGAAACAAAATCTCAAATCAGACTGCACATGGCAATAATTCAATAGTTTGGATTAGTTAGTTTCCTTTTCCCCCCAGAACTTTGGGTTTTTACAGGCAATTTAAAATTACATCTAAAAAAGGAAAAATCATCTTATCAGCAAACTTCAGGATTCTCTTGTAAGCTGAAGGGAGCCAGCAAATTCTTTGTGTGTTAAATGCAAGTGCAAATTACCAGATAGAAAATACTGTTATTATGATTTTTTCATGGCTTAAGTTAAATAGAGAATTTTTTATTTTTGAGGTTAATACTATTTGTTTCCTTTGGGAAAAGCTAGAAGTAAAACAACTCACTTTTCTGGACAACAAAACTACTGAATTTCATTTGGAAATCTTTCTTAATCCTACTTCATGTCCTGTTCATCATCTTCTATTCAGTCAGGAGGAGATTTGATTTTTTTTAATTGTATTTCTGTACCACCATAACTTAATATGATGCCTTGAGAATATTATTAGCAAATTACTATTACTCATAACACGAAAGTTATGAGAAAGAATAATACATTTTGTTGATAACACAATTTAAATAATATGAGTATTCCGTTGCACAGAAAACAACTTCTCTTAGGCAAATCCTAGTTTCTCAAAGATATTTATTCATTGTATTGCTAATTAAAAGTGGGGGGAGGAGTATAGGCCTTGCTTTTGAAATCTACTTCTAAAGCAGACACAAAGCATCTCCTATCATTGAAAGCATTGGCCCTGCTCTGGAAATGGACCCAGCTTCTTTCAACCAAAGGATACTTGAGCCCTTTATTCCTTTGCCCAGAAAAGACATCCTAATTAAAGGGCCAATATATTAAATGTACTCAGGCAAGCAACAAGAATCAAGGAATCAAAACACCCAGCAGAATATCCATGGGAAAATAATTTAAAAATATAGTAAGGTTCCCTTCAGGATTTTATAGGAAGCACCATTAAGTTCAAGGTTCAGAGACAAAGCTAAACATTCCAGGCAAACATGAACAGTTCCTACCTTCATCTCTATGACGGTCTGGAGAGCCTTGGTCTTGGCTGGCTCAGGCTGAAGTTGGCTCCTTCGGTGCAACTCCTGGGGAGGAACACGATAGAAATAAGCTTGACGGTTCATCCTTCCCTTATACCGCGAGACCTTGACACAGGTAGCACAGACCCCTCCTGGTCCAGCCTGGCTGGGCAAGGGCATAAACAAGCCACAACAGGTGCCTTCTTGTCCCCCACCCTCCTTAGCATCCCTCCGGCCTGGAGCCTGCGTTCCGGTGAAAAGCTCCTGGCACACGCGCTATTTCTGAAACTTCCATCAATAATTAATGTCAACTGTGACACAGCCAGCAAGCAATCCGAGTCCAAATACTGCTCCACACTGGGGCTGTTTGCCCAGCCATCAAATCATCATTGACTAAATTACATTACTCTGCACTCCCAGCACAAACACAGCGAGGAAACAGAGGGAAGAAAATGACTAACGTGGCTGCAAATCCTCTGCACGCATGGCATTTTGCTCCTGAAGGTTTGAAAAGAGCAGTTTAAGATCTTTTCAGTGCAACTGAAACGCACTTTTGGGAACGAACAGATCTGATGAAACTCTGTGAATCTGTTGCATTTTCATTTACAATTTTAGTCCTTTTTTTTAAATTATAACTGTGGGTGATATATTTAGGATCTAATGATATCAAGAAGTTAAAATAGACACTAATACCCTCAGTATTGAAGGGAAAACAAAGATGGTGAAAGCCAGATGTAGACCCCCCCCAATACTTCTGGAATACCATGAACATTTCTTTCGATTAAAAACAAATATTATCATTTTAAGTTTAAAAATTAGCACTTTGCATGCCTCCATTCCAAAGAACAGTTTTGTGAAGACTTCTGGCAATTTTCCTGGCACTGAGGAAGAGATAAAGTTTGCCAAGTGGATGCTTTGGTTCTTAATAACTATCAGTGATTTTGTGAATATGTTGACAAGGGTTAGGAGTCAACTCCTAATTTACACACCTGAAACAAGCACCTATACAGTTATTCTCCAGTTTATTTCTACCTCCAGGAAAAATAATTCCAAGTCACATGGGGGTAGTTCTGGGCCTGCCCAATCCATTGAACCACAAACGTTTAATTTGAAAAACAGAACAAATAAAATGGATGCTGGAAAAGTAGACCAATATCATTTCGGGGTGAGGTTCCTCATAAGGGCATTTAAAAATGAATCCTAACCAGAATGATAGCACCCTTGTAGGACTTTTGTCTTGCACGTGGCCAACCCAGAACAGACCCAGGTTGGATCCCAGCATCCCATATGGTCCCTTGAGCCTGCTAGGAACAATCTCTGAGCACAGAGTCATGAGTAACCCCTGAGTGCTGCTGGGTGTGACTCAAAACAAACAAACAAACAAACAAACAAACAAAGTAATCCTGCCTCTACACTTTTATCTACTCTTACCATTTCATAAGGAGAAAACAGAGTAATGTGAAAATTGTCAGAAGAGCATAATCCCACTTTAAAAATTTCTCAGGATAAGATAGCAGGTCCTCTTTTGCCCACATACTTCTATGTTTGTCATCTTTGACAGTAGACAAGGAAAACTAAATATTATAAAGCTCACTTCAAAATAGAAAAAGCAGGTTCCAAACTACAAGTATCTGGCATACTAATCATTTTAGTGTCCAGCGGATTTTTCTGAAGTAATGACCTTTCAAGGCAACTGTCTTGAACAGAGTTTCTACAATATCTGTGGGACTATTTTTCTCCTGCGAGCCATCATAGAGCCCGTGTAGTAAGTGGAATACTGGCAACAATTAAGTGTCAGTTTTCTCCACGGACACCAGTGGTGGCTCGAAGTGCACAAATGGGAAGACAGACACAACAGCGCAGCATTAAGAGTATTTCCACTACACAGAATTGATGCAATAGCTTGAAGAGCATAAGTAATGACTTAGAAACCAGTGTAATGGTTTAAGAATATATTTTTAAGTCTTTACAGATAAGAAAACTGGGAGTTTCGATACAAGCTATATATGTACTTCACAACATTAGTGTTTGGAACAAGTTTTCAATAAACATCAGTCAATGGAATCCTAACATTAGGATTATTTATTTCAACATGTCTTAGGTGAGTCACACAAATAATTTAATATCAAAAACAAACAAACAGGTCCAGGGGATAGCATAGCAGTAGGGCATTTACCTTGCATACTGCTACCCTAGAATGAACCCAGGTTTGATCCCTGACTCCCCATATGGTCTCCTGAGCCCGCCAGGAGAGCAATTTCTGAGTACAGAGTCAAGAGTAACCTCTAAGCACCACGAAGTGTGGCCCCCAAATAAAACCTAAATACAAACAAACATAAGGCACCAAAACAGAGGCCAAAAGATAATATAGCAAATAAGGCACTTAAATTGCATCCAGCTGACAAGGGTTCAATCCCAGGCACCCCAAATGATTACTCCAAGACTGCCAAAGTGATGCCTGACCAACCAGAAATAAGTCCTGTACAATACTGGACGTAACACAAAGAAAACAAAACAAATTAAAAAAAAACCTACATGACCCTCCAATCTTATTGGGAGTTCATAGAAATACTAAAAATGTTCAAGATGAGATAATGGAAAATAAGTCACACGTCAGGATTGTTCCATAATAAACAGAAAGTCTGCATATGTCTCCAGTTGTGAGACTTATGATAACAGAGTTTTTTTTTAACAAAAAGCTAAGAATTAAATTCATGGCTGTTTCAAACCATAACTAGTCTTGTGCCAAATAAAAGTCCTAAGACAATTTGAGAAAAATGTTGTTATTATAAGATAAATAAAAATAATCAAGAAGCAATTAAGCTTAATAGAATGAAAATAAAAACCATAGGGTAAAGAAATGTTTTATTATAATTTCTTCCAAACACAAAAACGTTTTTCAAAGCAAACAAGCAATAACAAAGTTAAACTTCATAGTAATAACTTTACAAAATGGAAACAATCCCTTTTTATTTTTTTGCTACGACCACTCTTCTATTATAATGTAAACTAGCTCAAAGGCTAGATTGGCCCTGTGTCACTTCTTTAAAAACTAAAATGTCCAATTATGGTAGAATGGGAATGTCAGCTGTTTGTTAAAAATAAAAATTTCTCAGAGCTGGAAGGCCTGAGAAACTCATTCAGAAGGTCAGAGTAAAAGTACCGTATTTTTCTCTGTATAAGACAACATAAATTTTAGATGCTCTTCTCCCCTGCACTCAGGCTTCAGCTCCAGGTGTTATTTGCTCCATAAGATGTACTTTGGGAGGGGGGTGTTGAGTCTTATGGTATAAAAAATATGGTGTATAGCTGGTAGAGCATTTGCCTTGCATGCAGCCAACACGAGTTTTATTCCCAGCATCCCACACTGTCCCCTGAGCACAGCAAGGATTTATCCCTGAGTACAGTGCCAAGAGTGAACCCAAATACTGCCGAGTATGGCACCACAAAACTAAACCAAACAAAAACAGAAAAATAAAGTCATGAGACCAAAAGCGGTAGGGCTTTTGCCTCGCATACAGCCAATCCAGGACAGACAGTGGTTCATGGTTCAAATCCTGGCATCCCATATGGTCCCCGTGCCTGCCAGGGACGATTTCTGAGCTCAGAGCCAGAAGTAACCCCTGACTGCATTTGGTGTGACCCCCTCCAAAATAATAATAATAATAATAATAATAATAATATAAAAATAAACTCATTCAGATAGTACTTTAATATAAAAATGAGAGGGGGAAAAATGTTTCTATGCTGGGATTATACCTCTATGGCTCAATTACAGTATGTTGCTTTTATCCTTAGTGGTTTTAACCTATCGTCTGGTTCAAAGATGAACTTCCCCAGGTCTGGAGAGATAGTGCACTTTACGTGCAGCTGACCTGGATTCTGTGTTTAGAACTTCATATAACCCTATCCCCCATCCTATCAGGAGTGATCACAGAGACAGGAATAATCCCTGAGTATCAGTGAGTGTGGTTCCCAGCCCCTGCCTTCCACCCGTCTCCCCACTATCCCCAATGTTCTGGATGCTAGAACAAGCTCCATATGTCAACTGAAAGTACACACACTGTATTGTTTGTGTATTTTGGGGCTCATTTTTGGAGGGCATCTACACCTTCTGTCTATTCTAATTGGGGCTGATGACTCAGAAAAGTGTAAGTACCACGCATTTGATGGTTTAACGCTGTTGTTTAGAACTCGTCGGAGTTAGTTAAAATTCAAACTTCCCATTTTTTTCATCAGGAGCTCTGAGAAAGTATCTAGTTGTGTAAGATCAGTACATAATAAGCATATCTTTCTGATGCCTATGAATAGTTATAAAAATCTAGAAACAAGTTCATATGACTGTCTTTTTAGAAAAATTTATCAAGTACTCCTGCAGTCAAATCACTATTACAATTAATATAGCAAACATATTGTTTAGGCTATGTCTAGGATCTTAACAAATAATTTAATAGGTTTTTATCTTATATTTAACACCTAATAATGTGGGTGGTGTTTAATAGCCTATTCACATATTTCTGGAGCCCAGGTTCCCTCTATCTTAGGGTCCTCCCATCTTCTAGAATATTACAGTTCATTATTTCCAGTTTCTAAATATGTTGAATTGACTGGGTAGGAAGTTGTTAACAGTTTTGAATTTCTACCATATTATACTGACTAATTTTAAAGTCTTGTGGCTCGATGTTGGGACACAAGTGGTGGCAATGGTGCTTCTGAACAAGAAGTCTACACCAATGAATAGGATTATATTTATTGAGTCACTCATTCTCTGCCACAGTCAAAGTTAGCATTTTAAGGATTGCGATTTTTTTAGATGAATTATGTCTCACGGTACTACGGTATTTTCAGATTGTCCATGGGGTCAGCATACTTGTCACCTACCTGAGTGAAATGCTGTCTTTGGTTGGCGTTTCTTTTTTTTTTTTTTTTTTTTGGTTGGCATTTTTTTAATGACAAGCATTCTCAGTCTTCAAAGTCGAGTGAAAAATAAAAGAAGAAAATGAGCAGAATTATAAAACTTAATAGCTCATGTGACAACTTGTCATCCAAGATATGTCTTTTGTTCTAAATTTATGAGTAGGTTTGCCTTAGCTACCCTTAAGCTATTTTCTCCAAGTGATCAGAACAAACTACACCAAGAACACAGCATTTCATGCATGAAATCTCAGATAGTTTTTCAAATTACCTTTCTTGGCTGCTACATAAATTCTAGAATCTAATGAGTTAATCTGGATGGACATTAGTTTTCAATAATAATAATAATTATTATATTTATTTATATATTATATATTCTTATATAATATATATTTATTATTTATCTTATCATAAAGCCACATATGGCCATATAATATAAATAATATAATAAATATGTATAATATAAATATACTATATAAATATAACTATATTTATATTTATTACTTATATATTTATTTACAGTATAGTATATTTATACTATCATTAAATATTAGGAAGAACGATGTTCATACATACTTCCTTCAATAGATTAAAATAATACTGTAAAATAAAATAAAATAATAGTGCAAAACTCTAAACTTCCTGGGGTAGTATAGTAGATAAAGCGTTTGCTAGCACACAGTTGGCCTGGGTTATATCATTGGTACCCCATGTAGTATCCTAACTTCCAGCAGAAGTTCCACAGAGCTAGGAATAAGCCCTGAGTACTGTCAAGTATAGTCAATGAAAGGAAAAAATTAACCACTAAAAATTCCTATCCACAAGCAAATTACAACTTTTACTGGTCTTTCTCCTTTTCTTTTCTGATAATAACATATATTGCTATGTTCAATCACTCCAAAATTAGAAGTCTCAAAACACCACTCATTTATTATGCATGATAATTCATATAGGATGGTAGAGTAAGATAAGTTTATTTCTAAAGACTGCTATCATAATGCTGAATCTCGAATTGGTGGACCTGACCATCCTAATCCCTTTGAGGGTAGCTTTTTCGTTCTTTGTCTGGTGTCTTGTCTGAAAATATGATCAAAAGACTTGGTTTACTTTAAATCATAAACTTGGGGGAGAGAGAGAGAGAGAGAGAGAGAGAGAGAGAGAGAGAGTTCTATGTGGTTCAGGCTTCTTCACAACGTGGCAACATTAGAATAATCCAATATCTTTAGGTTGTAAAGAGAAAAAAAATCAGCCAGCGACAACATAACCCTTTATTACATAACCCCCAAAGTCTCACAGACTTGTCATGCTTTATGGGTTGAAGCCATTTCAAGCCTGTTCAGATTCTATCCAGGGAAGGGTGCCAAAGTATTTGTAGCCTCATTTTCAAACAGCCATTCTTCCAGAGCAAATCCAAATAGAAAAAGTAGCATTAAAATAACAGTAAATAACAACAACAGCTCAAACACAAACTCACCCCAATCTTAAAATATGGCAGATTCACATGATTGAAATTATATTATGGAATATTTTCAGCAGTGAATAAAAACAAATAATTAAACTGACCGAAATATTTAGACTTCTAGGTATTTTTTCAGCATATAATTTAAGAAAATGGGGGGGGGGGTTAACTAGTTCACCATCCTGGTAAAAAGAAGTCTAGAGTGGCCAGAGAGATATATAGTACAACAGATAGAGTGCTTGCCTTGCATTGAGTCAACCCAGGTTTAATTTCTGGCATTCTATATGGTTTCCCAAGCCCACCAGGAATGATTCCTAAGCACAGAGCCTGGACTATCCTCTGAGCACTGCTAGATGTGATGCCCAAACAAACGAACTAACGAACAAAAATGGGAGTATGAAGCAATAACAAAGTGGACAAGGCATTCGCCCTGCATATGGGTCTGATCACTCACATTCCATATTGTCCCCCGGAGTGACCCTTGAGCACAGAGCCAGGAGTAACTCCTGAACATCCCTAGATATGGCTCAAAAAAACAAAAGTACAAAAAAAGAAAAAGAAATCTACAGCTTTTTCTTCTTTTTTTTCTTTCTTTCGGTTTTGAGGTCACAGTCGGCATCGCTCAAGGTTACTACTGGCTCTACGCTCAGAATTCGCTCCTGGCAGGTTCGGGAGACCATATGGGATGCCAGGATTCGAACCACTGTCCTTCTGCATGCAAGGCAAATTCCCTACTTCCATGCTATCTCTCCAGCCCAATATTTTTGCTGTTGTTGTTGTTTTTGGGGGTCACACCTGGCAGCACTCAGTGGTTCCTTCTGGCTCTATGCTCAGAAATCGCTCCTGGCAGGCTCAGGGGACCATATGGAATGCCAGGATTCGAACCACCGTCCTTCTGTGTCTAAGGCAAACACCTTACCGTTGTGCTATCTCTCCGGCCTAGCTCAACATTTTAAGTATGAATTGAACATAGAAAGATGAAATCAAGTGCAAAGCTTACTGGAGGCTCAACATTTAAGGACTTGAGAAGTATGGACAAATCGACAAAGGTGACTAAACAGTCAATGAAGGAGGGAGAGCACTAGGAGGGTGACTTCTTGGAAATCAAGTAAAAGAGGTGAGTTCTGAGTCAGGAACCAGCCATCTTGCCAATGATGCCAAGCAGCGTACTCTTCCCCAAACAAAACCACAAAACTCGAACTATCTAATCCTGCCTCCCAATCAGAGGGAGAAGCAATGGAGACACCAATCCCAATCAGATATAAGATCACCAAGTAATAAACCAGAAACAGAGGGAGTCACTCAATCTAGAAGACCCTGGGGAGAAGGTGGAGGATATGGGAGACAGAATGGGAATGGAGGTGGAGGGAGAACAACTTGGTGATGAGAATTCCCCTAATTCAATGTTTATTTGCAAATGGAATATTACTGTGAACATCATGTAAACCACTATGATTAAAAAAAAAATGAAAAAAAAAAAGAGATCCAGAGACTAGATCACCAGACTTCACAACATACAGCTCAAATAACCTCCCCTAGTGCTGGTGTGTAAAATGAATTCAATCACCATATTTCCAGTCTCCGGTGAGCTGGTCTAAAGCAGGGTCCCAGGTCGATTAATAAACCAAGCCAGTCAAGAGAAAATCATGGAGTCAAGTGGCTTCTCACCTCACCTCATAGTCTCTCTGGGCCCACCAAATTAACCTTCCTTTATTTAATCATTCAACTTCAACTGGGAAAAGGAGGATCAAGTGAAAGATAAAAAAAAATACCTATCCAGGTATTGGACTTTAACAAGTCAAAGGGTCTGGTGAAAAGAAAGAGGAAGTTGGGGAAATGCCATTGCCCCGGGCAAAGTAGTGTGTAAAATAACACTAGTGGATCATGTTAGTGGAAGGGTGTATTGAAAGAGTAAAGTGACTTGGCCTATTGAATTTGCACAAATTCTATGCAATTTCATTTATTAAAACTAATCTCAATTAGTACACCTATCTTCATAGCAACATTATCTCAATGGTCAAAAGGTGGAAGAAGCTAAAATGTTCAACATTTCAACGGTGTGGGGAAGAAATTCAAAGTAAATGACAATGGTCTTTCCTTCCGCTTCTGGGTGAGAAACTAGAATTGATCTTGTCCAGTCGAACAATTATCAGAATATAAATTTCTCAGTTCACTGGGAAAGAATGGGAACAAACTTGGCGTGGTCATCACTGTCCTTTATGCCCAGTACAGAACCTTCATTTGTCCTGCTATTTCCCCTGGTTATACTCAGGCCATTGTTGTTCTGTTTGGTCTGTATAGTAAAAATCCCTTCTGAAAAAAAACTCTCCTGTAATTACCATATTTTTTCATACCATACGATGCACTTTCCCCACCCCAAAAGATGGGGGCAAATGTCTGTGTGTCTTCTGGAGCAAATGCTGCCTGGAGCTCTGATGCCTGAGTACAGGAAAGGAGAGCATCTACTAACCACTGGACAACTGCAGTGTGATGTCCCTTTTATTGTACCATATAGGACTGGCAATCAGGTCAAAGGCACATTCACCATCACATATAGAATTTCGTTTAAGACTATTTGATCGATGCTATGACTTTTTATTTTATATTAACAGAAAAGTCTTTTTAAAAGTTTTAATTTTAATTTTCTGATGTAAAAAAAAGTTAGGTGAATGTGTTTAACCAGCTGCAGACCAGCATATTGTAAATATACTTTGGTTGTGCCCAGCCGCCTTCTCCTAACATCTCTTGTTTTCCTTGTCTAAAAACTTGGTGCATCTTATGATCAGGTGCATCTTATAGAGTGAAAAATATGGCTAATCACTCAGCTTGCCCTACTAGCTCCTCCTTGCTTGGCTAGTCTTCTTATTCGCTTCCTTAAGTCTAAACATTTTATCCACATGACTAATCACTGGCTCTCCGAGTGATTTCTTTGGAATTAGTAATTATTACACTCAAGTGCTCAGAGATTTGATTTGCAGCTTCACAGATGGATAAATAAATGTGATCTATGCATAAAGTGGAAGAAAATTTTACAACTTGTTACACTGTGGCTGAACTTTGAAGTATTATCTTAATGAAATAAAAAATGATCAAAAGACAAATACTTTATGATCTCACCTGAGGTAGTTTGAGGAGTTAAATTCATATACACACAAAGAAGAATGATGAGCACCACGTACAAAAAAATAAGAAAAAATGTTGGGTTGTGTTTAATGGGCCCCAAGTTTTGATTTAACAAAATGAAAAAGTTCTAGAGTTTGATTTCACAATAATGAGAATATACTTAACATTACTTAAATGTATATTTAAAAACAGGATGATAAACTTTATGCTATGTGGATTTAAACCATGTCTATAACATAAATTATTGAGTTCTTGTTTGTTTGTTTGTTTGTTTGGTCTTTTGTTTTTTGTTTTGGGGCACACCCATTGACGTTCAGGGGTGACTCCTAGCTATGCGCTCAGAAATCACTCCTGGCTTGAGGGGACCATATGGGATGCCAGGGGATCGAACTGCAGTTCGTCCTAGGCTAGTGCTTGCAAGGCAGACACCTTACCTCTAGTGCCACCACTCTGGCCCCATAAATTGGTGAATTCTTAAGAACCTACACATTTATATATTTGAAATAGATTTATCTTAAATTTGTTTATCTTTTGTGCGCATGTTTTTGTGCTTTTATGACATGATAATGTATAAATTATTTATTCACCAATACAATCCATATAAAGCTAATGAGTATATATTTAAATTTATAAATACTAAATACTAGTTATCCATTTTGCATGAAGCATTTTAAGTTTAGTTTTCATCTCAATAATATTTATCTATTTAGAATTTATTTGTGTTAAATAATGGTTTCCTAATATTTTTATGTTATGATAATAAACCTCCTGGTTAATAGGGGAAATAGTGTTCTTTAACCTTTATACTCTTTAATACCTAGTAAATCTTATTGCTGAAATATGCTATTCCTTAAACTTTAAAAAAATTCCACCCTTTTGTTTTCTTTTGTCTACAGTGGGGGTCCTCAAACTTTTTAAACAGGGGCCCAGTTCACTGTCCCTCAGACCATTGGAGGGCCAGACTATAGTAGAAACAAAAATTATGAACAAATTCCTATGCACACTGCATACATCTTATTTTGATGTAAAGAAAAATGGGAACAAATACAATATGTGGCCCTCAGGCCTTAGTTTGAGGACCACTGGTCTACAGGAATCAGAAAACTACAATTCATAGTCAAGTCTGAAAGAAAAAAAATAAAGTTCACCATCTGAAACACCATAGGTCTCTTTAACATTATTGTTTGTGCTGACTTCCAAGTTAAAGTGCAATAATTGAGAGGTTGTGACAGATAGCACTTGATTTCAAAGAACAGTAATATTTAATATCTGGATTTTTGTGGGAAAAAATTGCCAATCCCAAATCTAAAATAGTTTCAATTCTTAGTCATCTCAGAAAAAATCATCAGCTCCTCATATGATGGCTTAAAAATTTCCACAAATTATTTAACATTCTCTTTAGAAGACAGTCTAATTATCTTCCCCCTAACTGTGAACTGGTCTGAATAATCCACTTATAATAAACAGAATAAGATAGAAGTGATATGGAACTTATTTTAAGTCTTGCTGCTAGAAACATTATGGTTTTTCTCTTGTCACATTCTTAAATTCATGCTTTTGAGAAAGCCAAATGGTCACATCAATAAGGACTTTCAAGCTCTCCTACTAAGGTGAGGCCCATGTGGAATAAAACCCATGTGAAGAAGGACCATCTGGATCAAAAAGGATTATTCAGTGGCAGTAAAGCCTTCATATGCCTGATTAACTCTGGATCAGAATCACCATCTAAGCTACTCTGAGAGGTAGTTAGACAATAATGTTTAAATCCACTACATATTTGTACTAACTTGTTAAGAGGCCACAAATGGCAAATATATCCTAGGTCACTAGTTCACCCAAAGAGTTAATTAGTTCACCCAAATTTCACACCTTCATCTTGTATTACTACATGTTCTTTCTTCATAGCACTGGGTAAAACTGTAATTTTGCATTTATTTATGACATATTGGGCACATGTCCATGAGTAGTAAACTCCAGGAACACAGTACCCAGGTCATTACTCCCTAACTTAAGTACCTAATCTCTGAAACAAGCAAGGTTGGGCTTGGTTAATACTGAAAGAGACCATTATTGGAGAAAAACTGCCGATATAATATTTTAGCACAGTGTCAAGAACCACAGAAGTCCGTAGGTCATAAAACCTAGTAATAATGCCCATTTGGATTTTGAAACTCTATTCATAATTCCATATTTCATTTTTTCCATAATTTAACGGAAATATGTGCTGAGTATTTCTGAAATTTGACCATCACAACTGCTGGGAGCAAATAACTTAATTGATTAGTTTGCAAAATCATTAATGGAGAAGAATCGAATTCCAAGAGTTGTATTTAGAGGGGCTGGAGTGATAGCACAGTGGTAAGGCATTTGCCTTGTATATGACCAACACAGTACGGACACTGGTTTGAATCCTGGCATCCCATATGGTCCTCCCAGCCTGCCAGGAGCTACTTCTAAACACTGAACCAGAAGTGTGAACCAAAAACAAAAGAAAACAAACAAACAAAAATACACAAAAAAAGAATTGTATTTAGTGGATCAGACCCACAGATTGATTCATTGATTTATAATTGAGCTATTTTAGGTAACAGAACTTCAAATTGATGATATTT
This sequence comes from Crocidura indochinensis, assembly GCA_004027635.1. NCBI lineage: Eukaryota > Metazoa > Chordata > Mammalia > Eulipotyphla > Soricidae > Crocidura > Crocidura indochinensis. Next base: position 4,081 of record PVKC010004432.1, on the reverse strand, counting down.
GTAGCTTTGTGCTATCACTAAAATAGTATAAGATATTTGGACACTTCAGGACTGTGTTTTAAACTGATAAGTCGTAAATCATTTGAAACCAGAGGTGGTCTATAGTTAGCAAAATAATAGCCCTAGTAAAGATAGTCACTCCTATTTGCAAATTCTCTGGATATATAATATTATACAGTCAAATATATATTTAAGACCCAATCTAACCACACAAACCCTTTCAAAATTTTCTCTGGGATAGGTGTTGGAACATTGTATGACTGAAACTCAACTATCAACTTCTTAACTCTGGATTTCACAGTGATTTAATAATTAAAAAACAATTCTCTATTTGAGTTGCTCCAGCAAATCTTTTCTAGTAAACAGAAAAGAGATGTAGATAGGAAAGTCAGGGATATTTACACCAAAGGAGTCATTGTATTATTGCTAGTTGGGAGATGTTGGGAATGTAGTATAAGAAACAAAGAAGATGTCCAGGGGCCGCAGCGGTGGCACAAGGGATAAGGTTTCTGCCTTGCCTGTGCTAGCCTAGGATGGACAGTGGTTCGATCCCTCAGCATCCCATATGGTCCCCCAAACCAGGATGATTTTTCTGAGCGCATAGCCAGGAGTAACGCCTGAGCATCAGGCGGTGTGGCCCAGAAACAATAACAACAACAAAAGACAAGATAAAAATGAAGAATGACATCCAAATTAGTGATCAACAAGGAAATGCATCCTACAAATGCAAGGCATTCACTAGATTCAGGAACAATCTCAATTAGCTTGAAAGCAGATTAACCTCAAGAACCTCAGAAAACTAAGAACCTAATAAAGGGATAAGGAACAAAAGTGCCACCTTGCCTTTGATCTCGAGAATCAAGAAAAGCATCTGAGATGTGCTGTATCTGGAGTTGTTTTATGTTGCAAAATGTGTAGTGATTTGTTATGGCAACTATTGAAGAATAACATAGGGTAGTTCATGGTTCAGTGACCTTTAAAAACAATGCCGTCTTTGTTGAAAACTCCTTCTACATTGAGGTAAAATACAAATCCCTGAAGCTTCTGTGTCCTGACTTTTGTTCTAATAATTCAAGACCAAAAGAACCAATCAGGGTCCTCGTTCATGATTAATAATAGCCACAATCTTTCTTACTATTCCAGTCACTTCCATTCACTGTTTCTTATGGCAAAGGTCAGAGATCTCCTATTTTAATCCATTTCCATGCCTTAAGTCAGACTCCTGAGATGTGGAGACTGAGGCAAGGACCACTATGTAATTTTGTGTAGTTTTTTTTAATAAATAATTACAAGACCATGAGACACACAGTTAAAAAGTTATTCATGATGGAGCCAGTCATACAATGCCATCGTCCAACCTGCCCAGTACACATTTTCCACCACCAATGTTTCCTTCCTGCATAATCCCACCCCTATTCCATCCCCATTCCTCACGTGCTGTGCTTCTATGGCAGTTACCTGTGTTATGTAATTTCTTTCATTTTAACTTCTCCTTTAGAGCATTGTGACTCACAAAGTTATTGATTTGTGGATGTTTTAGCACCAATTTCACAACCAGTGTCAACCTCCCTCCACCAGTGTTCCCAGAGTTCATCCCATACCACCCCCATAATCATAATGGACACCTTTTAAGTTTAAAGGGTCAGTGTGGCATTGCTTGAGGTATGACCTATAATCTCTTTGGCGTTAATTTTTTGGTTTTGGCACCTGGCAGCGATCAGGGGTTACTCCTGGCTCTTCTATGCTCAGAAATCGCTCCTGGCAGACTTGGAGGACCATATGGGATGCCGGGATTCAAGTCACCATCCTGCATGCATGTCTCCATGCTATCCCTCTGGCCAGACCTTCTTAAGTTTAATTGTCAAAGTTTAGGACTTTGATTTCAGTGTTGTTGACACTGTGGTTTGAATATTTAGTTCTGTCCTTCCTTAATACCACCAATGGACCTGAATGCCCTTAATCTCTGCCCCCATTATTTCTATGCACTTTCTTAAGAGGAAGCTTGGAGAGGAACCCACAAGGCAAGGAGAGAAATCAAGTAGAGAATTTTAGGAAGTTAAGTAAGAATTCTGCTGAATAGGAAATTAGACTGAACCTACTGGGAGCTGGGGGTAGGGGGCGGGGAGAGGACTAGACTGCTCTGTGAATCCGCCCTACCTAAGGCAAGGGAATCAGGCTTCTGTACCCCAGTTCTAAACAGTCTATGTCTCGGGGCTGTCTGCCACTTCTCAAAAGAAAGAAGTCTCACAACTCTAGCCACCCAAAGGCACACCTCCAGAGAGAGATTACAGGTGTGAGCGTCACCCACTGCTGCTTGAAACAGTCACGCTCCTGCCCAGTGGCCAGGGCTCCTGGGGGTTGAAGCCTGGCAAAATGAGTCACTACAGTGACTCAGAATTCAGAGGTCGGACACTCCAGGTTTGTTCTGAATCACCACAGAAATGAGTACAGTTGAATTCTATATCTCTTATTCTAGATGAGTCATAAAACAGCTTTTTAACAGTAAAACTATTTTATCTTCAAGCCATCTATCTTAGACACTTGCAATACATACATATATTCATATATATATACATATATATACATATGCATATACAACTCAACTGAGTATTTGCTTTTTCAGTTGGTTTAAGAAAAAAAAGATTAACCCTGACACTATGAGCCTTACTACCTAATGGAGAGTGAGTCTGATATATATTTATACACATATATATCACACACACACATATATATATATACTCTTATTTTCCAGTATATAAGACAACCCTTCAACCCATGAAAAAGTTCCTTCTTAAAAGTAAGAGGGGGCGGATCACTCATCCCTGAAGCTGGAATAAGTTTCAGCATGCCGATACCAGCATATAAAACGACTCCCGACTTTTAATGGTAGGAGCATTGTCTTATACACCGGAAAATATGGTAAATACAGACATGAGATTAAAATTGCAGATGATAAAAAATAAATAAATAATAATAAGATTAACTTGCAGATCATACAAGTAATAAGTGCTAGCTAGAAAATCAATGAATTAAGGTTGGGATAGAAATAACAGGGGTGGGATATGGAGAAATAATACAGAGATAAGGTACTTGCTTTACACGTAGCCAATCCCAGTACAAAACCCAGCACTGCATACGATCCTTCAAGCACTTCCAGGAGTGACCTGAGCACAGAACCAGAAGTAAGCCCTGAGTTCTGACCAAGTGTGGCTGGAAACCTACCCATTCTATCCCCCAAAATAAAATAAAATGGAAATTACCAAGGAGGATATTAGATGTCCATTCAAAATCTGCCTGCTGAATACGAGGTATTCATATTCATATATGAATTTATATGATGTATGAAGTATTCTATTGCAGTATTCGTTAAGACATGTTCCTTGTTCTTATTATTCCCCTTCACTCGAATCTAGGGTCAAAGAAGGTCTACATGGTAGGTAACATTCATGACAAATCCTGACAGATGAACTGCAGCTGACTATTAAAATAGCTGTGGAGACAGTGAACCAGGTAAACAAAATCAAGGAAAAGGCCTGGCATAACCACAGGGAATCGCAAGAATCCCCAAGACAACCTCTGAAAACACCAAGTTTCTCAAAAGACCATTTGAGAACCATCATCATTCCAAGGAACCAGACTTTCATCACAGATTATAAAACTGATTAAAGAACATGGGTGACTTTCTGTCCATTGTCCTACCAGACCAACACATTTCCCCCCAGCCACTTCCTCTCTTAAGAATTTGGAGAAAGTGTGGGAGTGGGAGTGCCTGGCTGTTTTTCAGCCCCAGAGTGCCCATTTTAGAGATGCCAGCAGGGGATGGCATATGAATCAACAGCCTGTTCCCAGCACACCCCCACAGTCCAGATGGCCACATATCACAGGATCAGAGGGCGGTTCTTACACAGATAGCATCCCTGGCTACAGACATGCCACGCCACAAGCCCTGGAGGAGCATACAGTGATAATGGAAGTGACATTGTTTACACTATTTCCCTTCTGCTTCAGAGTTTTATTTTAATTTCCTGTCTAGAATAAAAGGACTTGACAAGTAAAATGGCCATAGAATGGGAAGGAGCAG
>PVKC010004431.1:23569-35878 GCA_004027635.1 Crocidura indochinensis | reverse complement strand
AAAAAGAACTTATAAGACTAATGAAGCCATATGCCACACTGCATGGATCCACAGCAGGTAAGCAACAGAATAAATTTGGCTGGCTGCCATCAGTAAGAGATCCTTTGATTTATATATGAACTTTCTGAATAATATTAGAGACAAAAACAGGCAATAGAGAAAATTTACCCTCATAACTTGGTAGATGAAACAGTTTTCATCAACTTGTGTCTATAAATATCAGAAACTATTTCAAATCTGTCCAATTAGATAGGGTGTTAGATTTTCAGTCAACAAAGTCAATGCAATTATTCTAAAGGACAATTACCAATTCAAATAAACCATTAAAATGTCCATATGTTTTCACAAAAATTAATTACAGGAATAATTTTTAGTCCCTCCTCTGTTCCCCATATCCTTCTTTGTTCTTATGATCAGAGTTGACACACACATCAAATTGTGTGACACTTTCGCATTTTCACCTGATCATCAGGTTGTGGTACTTGTCCAGTGAGCTGCTGCAGTATCTCCCAGGGTTTGTTTTTCTTTCATCCTGCTGCGTAGACATATGCTCGCTGAGGACCACATTCTCAGTGAAGGCACAAATATTATGGTGGTACTTGAGAGGTATGGCTGGAACGCTATTACATGCTTAATAGTATTCTTATTTCCTGGCCATAGTACTAACACATCATATTAGACATAGGGAAGGCCATAGAGTTCAGTCCTTTTGTTGGGCTTACATACATCTGCCTACACTGCATCTGGAAATTTCCTTTGGTGTCAATGATTGCTGAGAGCAGAATATCCAGCTTCAATAGTTACTATCTCAGCATTGCAATTGGCATGTGTAAACCACCAAAGATTTCACTTCATGAAAAAATGTTTTCAAAACAGGGACTTTAGGGGCCCGGGAGATAGCATGGAGGTAAGGTGTTTGCCTTTCATGCAAAAGGTCATCGGTTCGAATCCCGGTGCCCCATATGGTCCCCCGTGCCTGCCAGGAGCAATTTCTGAGCATGGAGCCAGGAGTAACCCCTGAGCATTGCCGGGTGTGACCCAAAAAACAAAACAAAACAAAAAAAAAAAACCAAGACTTTTAAGTCCCTGTGATTTTCCTCTCAGGCCATCCAATCACAAGAATTCTAAAGTATTTCAAGTTTGACCTAGAGAATGGTAGTTTAAGGACCTCTGTCATAAGTGTCAAAAATAGTCAGCAATAATCCTATATGAAAAATTGTTTAAATAAGTATGTCAATAAAATAAAGAACTATTTAGTAATTTTAATGCTCATTAGCATTTCAATGCATATTATGATTTTTAATATTTGAGGATCACTTATCAAAATCAGATAGGCACTCTGAACACTCTCCATTTATAAAACTTTTGAACTTAATCAAACTATATACTGACTGGAAATACAGGATTGATATCTGAGTGTGAAGCCAGGAGTAAGCTCTGATCACATCAGAGTATTGCTGCAAAAAATAACAAGATATCCAAAGCAAAACAAACCCCCAAAAAAGTGAACATTAGAATTAGCATATTTCCTCAGTAGCTATCTTTTCTCTTCATCGGTCAAGTTAGAACTTAGAAAACAGTGCCCTATGGTATATGAACTGAAATTTTAGAATTGCAAAACAAATCAAGATAGAAAAAGCTCCACTGCAACAAATCATATGAACACATTTGAAATGCAAGAGATCAGCAGATGCTAAGACCTCCCTACATTTGGAGCATATACTGGGGAATCAGACTTTGACACACACTTATTCATTTCTTCTAGGTCACTACATATTTGCCACTGCAATGTGCAGATATGGGAAACTATGAGCAGTATGAAAACAGAAGTAGCTAGATAAAAACCCATATGACATGAGTTGGCTGAAGCTCTGACTCATGGATCCATCTGTTTAAATAGAACTTCTATCAGTCTTGAGTATGCTGAATAAATTCTTTTCTTCTGAGGGGCAAGAACCAAGACACAATGCATTTTGTAGTAACATTGGGCTCCAAGAAATGTTATTGTGACTTAAAAACCAAATATAGAAATGGTAAGATAACTGCCTATATGTCAATATTTCTTAGAAATGTAGACACTAAAAGTCTTCAAAGAAAGGAAAAGTCAAATCACACAACATATAATTTGAATTTATACCCCATGACAGAGACAATTATCCTAGTTTTCAGTGGCGTTTTGTTATTTGAAAATGAATTAATATAATGCATTATATCTCAGGACAAAAAGCCATAATCATGACTCTCTGACAAATGCAGGAATGAAGGATGAGGCAAAATTCAAAATTATTTTTTTAATTTTATTTATTTATGGATTGATTAATTGATTAATTTTTGGACCAAACAAGTGGCACTCAGAAGTTACTCCTGGTTGTGCACTCAGATATTTCTGAGTTCCCCAGCCCCTGGAAGTCTGGGGAACATATAGAATGTTCAGAATCAAACTGAATCCCTCCCAGTTCAGTCACATGCAAGACAAATGCCCTACCACTGTGCTATCTTTCTGGCCCTCAAAATTACTTCTTGATTAAAAATTTTAATATTTAATAAGAACTTGAACATTTAATAAATAAATAAAATTTAATAAGAACTTGAAAGGGAATTCTTTATTTTTCCCTTTATTTCATTTTATTATTTTTGTTATTATTATGTTTTTTTTTTTTTTTTTTTGCTTTTGCCAAACATGTCAATGCTCAGGAATTACTTCTCTTGGCAGGCTTCTGGATGTGATGCCAAGGATAAAACCTTGACCAACCACATGTTAGGCAAATGCTCTAACTACTGTGCTATGACTCAAACCCCAAGTGGGAATTATTTAATCTTCAAAAGGATACCTATTGAAAACCCAGGTCCAAGAGGATACCTAATGGTAAATTACTGAGTTATCATAAAAAGGCAAGAATATGCACCCTTGTCACTCACTTTTAGCATTACATTAGAAGTTCTTTTATACTGGATAATTAAGCAAAAAAATGGCATTTCAGATTAGAAAGATACGAGTGAAACTATTTTTAGTAGAACTGCTATTGTGTTTCAAAGAAATAGACTAATATACAATTAGAATAAGAAAACTAAACCAGATTGATTATGAAAGATTATATATAAAGAAATCAATCATGTGCATACTATAGCAATATGCATACTTAAAAAAAGCTCTATGTACTTAACATTCAAAAGAATGACATATTTAGGAATAAGTTTATCAAAACAGTTGAAAACTTGCTGAACATATAAACACTTTTCTAAGATAGTACATTGACCTGTATAAATAAAAGTCTATGTTCTTCTATCAAAGAATATAGACTCTTACCTTAGAACACATATTGTGTTTAAATGGACCAAAAACCTAACTGTAAAAATCATTCTTAGAAGAAAACATAGGGTAATATTCATGACCATAAATTTGGTGATTGATGTTTAGATTGGATGCCAAAAGCACACAGACAAAAGAAGAATATGATTTTCCTAATCAATAGTAAATGAAACATAAAATATATCTATCATTATCCATTTAAGAAATTAAATTTGTATTGTTGGGATAGAATAGTTTCTGCAAGTGAGAATGGCTATAACAAAATAGATTTACATGTACACATGCTGAAAAAGTTAACATCATGAGCTGTAGCTGACATTAAATATACTATAATGTTAATGGACAATAGGAAGGATTAGAAATTTGATTCTTGTTGGAAATAAAGATCTGTTTTTTCTGTATCTACAAATATACTATGCTGACTGAGTGCAGGTTGCAGAGTGATCTGAGGCCAGGTCACTTCCTTACAAATGAATGTAGGTACTGTTTTCTAAAATAAGCAGTGTAGACTGCCATATATATGTATATACATGTAAACATATGTGCCATATATATGTACATATACATATATATTAGACTGAGAATTTTTAGAAAGGGGACCTGCACAATACTATAAAATCTAAGTATCAATCATCAACAGTGTCTTGTACAAGATCAACCTAAGTTTGATCCTTGGCACCACATATGGTCCCTAGAGCCCTGCCAGGAATGACCCTTGTGTGAGAGCCATAAGTATCAAGAAATGTCAAGAAATGCCAGCTATGATCTATAAAACAGAACCAAACAAAGATATAGAGAATATATATTTTATAAATAAGCTATTCTTTTAAAATAATAATTCATTTGTTAGTTTGAAAATAGTTTACTAATGTAATTTTTAACCTCAGCTTTTATTGAGGAGGACACATTAGGCAGTGTGCAGAAGCTACTCCCCCTTCTCAGGGGTAATTTCAGTTACCATATCTTAGGGTATGTAGTCTCATGAATTGAATTGGTATTGACACATGCCAGACAAACACATTAAAGCTATTTTATCTCCCTAACTCTAACTATTGCTGTAAATACACACACATCTATAACCATATATATATATATATATATATCTTAGAAGTCCTATTTAGCAGAAATTCTCTAGTATGCTATACAGTTACTCTGAATAGTTTGCATATACATTATATTTCTGCTACCATTCATGGTTTGTTGAAAATAATTGTCTTTTCACCTATACATTTATAAAGGCTTTTCATACTATTCTACCTGTCATTCTTGGCTCAATCAAATACCTATAAATCTTCCATGGGTAGTGTAGTCTGTTTCTAATGAAAGTATCAGATTAGAATAGAAAGCATTCAACTGGGGCACTTTCAAAGTCTTCTTTCACTCAAATTGCTGAGGAAGCTTTAAGTATCCTGCTGTCCAAATGACTTAGTGAAATTAATGATCCAAAATAAAAGTTAAAACCTCTATTATCTTTTCTGGGAACAGAATCAGAGCTGAGGGAAAGCATGCCAGGGAGGGCAATCTCACTATTAATGCAGAGGAACCAGTGCTTTTCTAAGAAGCCAATCAATCAATGTAATTTTAAATTCCCAGGGTTAATTAAAAATAGAAATTATGTTAGTCAACATAGTAAGACTGAACTTAGAATATGAATAATATACCAAGAATAATGTGTATATTTATAATTGGAGACAAAGATATATATATAATGTATATATATATATATACAGAGAGGGGAGAGGGAGGGTAAAAGGGAGAGAAGAAAGGAGGAGGAATGATTTTTATAAGATATATTATATAATTTTTCTATCTAGATGCATTCTGTGATAAGGTTAAAAACTCAAAAATTGGGCCCGGAGAGATAACACAGTGGTGTTTGCCTTGCAAGCAGCCGATCCAGGACCAAGGGTGGTTGATTCAAATCCCGGTGTCCCATATGGTCCCCGTGCCTGCCAGGAGCTATTTCTGAGCAGACAGCCAGGAGTAACCCTTGAACACCGCCAGGTGTGGCCCAAAAACCAAAAAAAAAAAAAAAAACAAACAGAAAAAAACACCTCAAAAATTGAAGTGTGATATATAGAGGCTTGTATTTGAATTCCTAATAATGACCTTATAAAATGTTGTAGCAGTAGTTACTACATGAAAATATAATGTATTAAAACAATTAGGCTATTTATTGCCCAATCAGTAAAAATAAATGCTTACATATCTATAACTTAATTTTATAAACAAATGAAATAATGAATTCATAAAAATCTATAAGTATGATTACTTTTGTTGAGGCTCCTTCCTCAGAGATACTCATGCATCAATTAATTCTTCAAAAATTTACTGAGTACATACCATGTGCCTCTCACATTAGAGGTATGTATGTGAGTGTAATAACAGAATGAGAAGTAATGGAAAGACAAATGTGTCTAAAAATGTTTTTAACTCGCACATGTTGTTTGGAGAAGAGGTCAGATAGTGGTAAAACTCGCAAAGAGCATATATAAATATTAAACAAATACACAAAACTTATACTCTAAAATGTTTCAACAGGACAACTTAGTTTTAGGAGAATTTAAAAGAAAATATGTATTTTGTCTTCATTCTCTGGATTGAATACTAAATATTTTATAAAGTATCTTGACCATATTATATCAAGATCTTTTTTAACTAAAAGAACATATTTGATTTTGTTGTACTAGTGTGGGAAGACATTCTTTGCAGTGCTCAGGGACTAGGGCCAACTTCCTGTGAGGTTATTTCCAGTGAAGTTTAGAACACCACGTGGCTCTGGCAATCAAATTAGAGTTGAACATATTCAAGACACATGTCTTAATCTCTGTGCCATTTCATCAGCTGCAATTTGAACTTTTTAAAACAGTATGACTCAATATATCAAACACATCTATAAAAGAGTGACAAACTATTAAAAGACAAACTCATGGGGTCAGAGCAGTAGCACAAGTGGTAAGGCGTCTTCCTTACCCATGCTAGCCTAGGAGGGACTGTGGTTCAATCTCCTGGCATTCCATATGGTCCTCCAAGCCAGGAGCAATTTCTGAGCACATAGCCAGTAGTGACCCCTGAGTATCACCGGATGTGCCCCCTCCACAAAAAAAGACACATTAATTTTTGGTCATATTTGGTTTAATCTGATACAAAGAAAGGAAAGACAAATATTTATTTGGATAATTACCTTAAAATTACTTAGGAAATTGACAAAACAATAGGATATTCTAGACAAATATAATGAAAAAACAGACATTAATCTGCTTCTTTCATTCATTATATTTGTACTTTGACTACCCTTAAGCCCTTGAATGTCTGGTATGTGTTCTTTGCTTTTGATCTACCCAGCCAATCTGATATGTTTACTTCAAAGAATTTAGCTAAAAAAGTATCAATGGGGACTACTTAAGCAAAGCAGTCACATTATCTGACCTATATTTCAAAGCTATCATTCTGGTTCCTATTTAGAACATAGTGACAATGATTCTACATTCCACAGAAGGAGGAGAAATGAGATTTTTTTTTTGCTTATTGGGGAGAGTGCAAACATAGTCCCCCACTACCACAAATAATTATGCAGTTGAGTTTTCCAAACTTGGGGAAATCGCAATGGTCATCACAAATGGAGTGCAATGCATAAGCCACACCCTGGAAAAACCACCTTTGTGATCATGGTACCTCCCCTGCCAGTTAAGTATGAAATAGGAGATTATTAAAAAAATAATTTTAGGGTAAAGAGACCTAATAAGAAAGGTCTTACATGCAACCTATTCCCATTTGAACCCCTGGTATTGCATATGATGGGAATCTGAACACTGTCAAGAATGAAATCTGAGTAGAGACAGAAATAGTTCTTAAAAACCGCCTGATTTGGCCCCTAAAAGAATAGCTTTAGAAAAGATCCTAACCTATTTTGAGAGTAAAAGATACAATAACAAGCCACAAAAGTACTTGGGGGAACTAGGTAAACATGCACTTTTAAATTATCAAATTACACCATGAATATTGATCACATAGTTGAATTCAATACATAAAGAATTATGACTCTTTAATGAAAGACCCTTTAAAATCCATCTTGGTAAAAATCTAAAAATCCCCCCAAGTGGCATTTTTCCTATACATGCTATTAAACTATCTAAAAGTATTGAAGTATTTCAGTACATTTGCACTTTATTGAGTTGTACTTTTAATTACAAGTTGCATGACGAAAGTTAATCTGATGATTATACTTTGAGCAAATATTGGAGAGTAATTAGAAGGTTAGAAATTATCATGGGTAGCAGTAGGCAGGGAGGAGGCATGATTCTCCCCATCATAAATAACACAATGACTAAATTTGTTTTTAAAATTTGTCAGTGAGCCAGAAGATTAAACATTCCTTTTGTTTCTTTCAAAAATCTTATGTGTAAAGCTTGAAATATCACATAAATGATTCTAGAAGCAAAGATTTGACTGACAGGGCATGAATCTGAAAACATAAATTTCTCTTATTTAAATTACAAAACATTTCATGGCTAGAGATACTTTCCATTCGCTTTCATACCGGTATTTATTATGTTACTTAAACCTGTCATTTGGCACAACTTTTAAGTTTATTCTAATACATCCATAAAAAATAACTTGCACATTGCTCTTAACTCTGTTTTAAAGGGAGAATTCCACTGCCCTTCCCTCTGAAAGAACACAGTAATTCTTTCATCCTTTCAGTTATTACATAGCATTGCTTAAAACCCGAGATATAATCATGTTACTTTTATACTTAAAAATCTTCTCAGATTGGGGCTGGAGCGCTAGTGCTGCGGTAGGGTGTTTGCCTTGCCTGCAGTTGACCCAGGACAGACCTGGATTCAATCCCTGATGACGTCCCATGTGGTCTCCCAAATCAGAAGGGATTCTGAGCGCATAGCCAGGAGTAATCCCTGAGAGTCACCGGATGTGGCCCCAAAACAAAAACAAAACAAACAAACAAAAAACTTCACAAATGCCTCAGTAGTTACAGAATAGTCTCTACATTTTGGGTATTACTTTTCAAAGCTTATTCCTCACTGCTGCCCCCCCCCCACTTGACCCCTCACTTCTAGACTCTCCGCATTATCCTTACCATTGATACTCTCCCTGTCATATTTCTCAGTTTTATATTTGGTGGTACATTTCCCTCTTCACCTGAAATACCATTTTTATTTCTTTTTTTGTGGTTTTATACTTATTCATCAAAAAATAACCTCTTTAAATTATACCACAAGCTCCAGTTTTTTCCCTGTAAACTGTCTGGTTTTGCTAGATGCTTCTCTTGGGTATAAAGGAACCTCTTTTCATGTTGTTTTACTGTCATAACTACTTAAAGATTTTAATATAATAATTTAGAGCTAAAGATATAGTAAGGAGCCTAGGAACTTGCCTTACATGCAGTAGACTCTGTTTTTTTTTTTTTCTTGGAAATTTATGATTCCTAAAAATCACCTGTAGTGATTCCTGGGTATTAAAATGGAGCCTGAATTTTGGATTGGATGTAGTCCAAAATATTTGTATTTGTATCTCATTTAATTAGTGAGCTTGAGGTGATAAGAACAGAATATCCAATTTTAAATTTAGTTTTTTTATTAATTCAAGTTGTGTGATGTTATGAGGTGATAGAGATGGAGACACAGAAAAGCAACTTTAGTAAGGTGAGCAGGGAAGATCCTTCTGAGAAGGCATTACCATGAACAGCCATAAATGAAAATAGTTAAGAAGAAGAAAACAGCTTGTTTGAAATAGAAATATTTGAAAACAAGAAGTTGCTGCTGAGAGTAAATCAGTGAAAGATCAGGAAGTCATATCCAGCGTTTCAAAGAAATAATGCTGAGGCTGACAAACAAAAGAATTTATCAGAATTTATTGAATGTTGTATTTAATATAATTTTAAATTAATCAATAGGCTGTTCAGAATGACAATTTAGCAAGTTGTGAGATACATCACAAGTGCAAAAAATAATTTTTAGGTAGTCTACTCTCAGAAATTTTTCATAAATTATTTTTCTAGCAAATAAGAAAGTGAACAATTGTTTTTCCATTACAATTCTCCTTCTCATAGCTTCCTCCTGTACTTATCTTTGATATTCAAGGTGCATTCTGTGGTACATTAAGCACAAACTTAAGATCTAAGTGTATAGATCACTTTCTGACTTGGTCAAGATGGGTTATTTTTAAAACCGCCAATCTTAATATTCAGGCAAGGTATCCAATATTTCCAAAGGGCTCGGGTACCTCTGGGCTGAATTACCCAGAAGCTTACTTCTAAACTTTATCAGTATCTGAAATAAAAATCAATGCTTCTTTTCTTTTTATATATTCTATAACTTCACAGGAATCATTTGGGGGAAATTAAAAAGTTAGAAAGATATTAATGTAAAGAACTAGATATTGCCTAAAACAAAATATTTCTTCAAGCTGTCATAGCATCTCCTCAACTTCTTTGTTTGTTTGATTTTGGGTCACATCTGCAGTATTCAGAGCTTCCACCTGACTCTGCCCAAGAATCAACTCTGGTAGACTTTGCAGAATATATGAATGCTAAAGATTCAATTCTGGTCAACTTCTTGCAAGTCCTGATGGTCCGGGAACTTTATGGAGTGCCAAGGAATAAATCTTACTCAGCGTGGTTCAAGGCTCAACGCATACAACCTATCCACTGTTATGTCTTTAGTGTTTTGAACTATTATTTAATACTGCCTTGGTATGTAATATCCCATTTCTTTTTGACTGTGCTTCTTACCATTTTGTTTTCTATATCTTTGCTTTTGACTACTCTCCATAAACTACTCTGCCTTCCTCCAACTTGTTTCATTTAGGATTACCTCCTCTAAGATCTATTTTAATTTAATTTATTCATTCTTTTTCTGTTTTTAGTATACACCTGGTTACACCCATAGATTACTCCAAGTTCTGAACTCAGGAATTACTACTCCTGGTATGCTTGGGGAACCATATAGGCTTCCAAGATCAAACCAAGTTGGCCAGTTGAACCCAGTGCAAGGCAATACCGTCCCAGCTGTGCTATACTATAGCTGTGGCCCATGCTTTAATTTGGAATCGCAGGTTCTAAAACCTGTCATTGAAAACAGCACTACATTTTTTCAGAATCAGGCACAAACTGCTGTGATATTAATTTCTTCCTGACTTTCATTTCAATCTGCTGCTCTTTTCCTCAGTTGAATCTACTCATCCTTATTGGTGTAGCTACTGATCTGATTTGCCTCTATTAAATCTTCTGATCTACTGATTCTAGTCTGATTTGAATCCGATTCTATCCTTTTTGCCTTTTTCCCTTTATTCCTTTATTATTATGAGACCATGCATTCTTATTTATTGTAGTAATAGAATGAGCTCACAACCTCACACCACAATTATTTTTTATTTTTAATAAATATATTAATTGAATAACTATGATACACAATTGTTTATGATTGTTTATAGTAATACAATATAAAACATTCTTCATCCATGCATATTTCCTATCATCAATCTCCAAATTCATCTCCCCCTCTCCTCACCATCCTTTATGACAGACTTATTTCTTCTCTTTATCTTGTTTGTGTTTTAATTTTAGACACTGGAGTTTCCAATATTGTTACCGAAATGATATCATGCATATCAATTTATCTCCTTTAAGCATCCAGAAGAAAGAGCTTAGTATTTTTAATTATGGAATGGATGTTCATATCTGTGAAATATTGAAAAGATGCCAAATACTTCTTGGAAACACTGTAAACATTCTTATTTCTTGATAAATGGCATGTTACCAGTGAATATTAAATTTGGAAGAACAATAATCACATCAATAACAATCATAATAATTTTCAGACCTTAATCTCAAATGATGTCTCTTTATATATAAACTTTAGAATTTGCTAAATTTTCCTTCTTCTTTGTAAGATACAGATCAATTTTGTATATATTTATGGGCGGCTGGCAGTGAGTGCTTCAAGGAGTGTTAGAGGACCTGTGTTTGTTATTATCAAAATTTTTGAGTGCAAGGAGCCACCAGGGCTATACCTGGCAGTTTGTGTGGAGCATAACTGGGGAACAAGCTCAGACCTTACACCACAGCATCACCAGCAAACTGTCCACAACCTTACTTATGTGTTTATGTCATATTTAGTCCACTTCATTCTATCCCTCTACCCTACAATAGTTTAGCAATCAAAGACTAAGGATATGTGCTCATTCAATATTGTATATTCCCCTGTTGTCAAGTAAAATTCTTTTTATACTTCAGATATTAACTTTTTGTCAGGTATGAGTTACAAATACTTAATCCCATTCAGTAGAGTGTCTTTTTGTTTGTATAATAATCTCTTAATTGAGAAGAAGCTAGTTTATTTTGTCCTATTGTTTATTTTTTGTTTTGTTCCCTTTGGTAGGATAAAAAGGTGTTTGTTTCTTAGTGTTCAGTTCCCAAAACCACCTCTAAAGTTAATGTTGAGCAACATGCTGTTTATATTCTTCTTTGTATTTTTGGTTTCAGATTTTCTTTTTTTCTTTTTTGGGTCTTTGGGTCACACCCGGCAACACTCTATGCTCAGAAATCACTCCTGGCAGTCTCAAGGGATTCTGGGATTCGAACCACTGACCTTCTGCATGCAAGGTCCTTACCTTCATGCTATCTCTCTGGCCCCATCATACTTCCTCTTTTTATCCAATTAGAATTGTTAATGTGTAGTGTGAATGGTTTAATTTCATGCTATTTTTGTTTTCTTTGTCAAATTTGTCAAGTTTTGTCTTTTTTTGAAGAGAATTTTCTTTCTAAATTCTATTCTAAATTTTATATTCTTTTTTTTGTTGTTGTTATTGTTGTTTTGTTTTTGGTGTTTGGGCCACACCAGGTGATGCTCAGGGGTTACTCCTGCTTATGCGCTCAGCAATCGCCCCTGGCTTGGGGGAGCGTGTGTGTGTGTGTGTGTGTGTGTGTGTGTGTGTGTGTGTGTGTGTGTGTGTGTGTGTGTGTGTGTGTGTGTGACTGG
>PVKC010004431.1:0-16737 GCA_004027635.1 Crocidura indochinensis | reverse complement strand
CCTGGGGACTTGAGGGACAAAGTAATTGTACATGGGTTCTGTTTTATTTTTCTTAATATTCTTTGGTTGAAAATTCATTGTTAAGATATCAGCAATGGGACTTATGTGAGTTATGTTTATGGGTAATAATCTTTCCATTGTAACTTTATTTGTCCTCTTTCTTTGCATCTTTGTTCTCATAATTAAAAATAAAAAATTAAAAAAAATCATGTGGGCTGGAGCGATAGCACAGCGGTAGGCCAACCTGGGATAAATGGACCATGGTTCGATTTCGGCATATTATATAGTTCTCCAAGCTTGCAAGGGACTATTTCTGAGAACAACAACAATAACACACACACACACACACACACACACACACACACACACACAAATCCCAGGAGTACCAAACCAAATATTTTTAGCTTTGTCTAGAAAGCAAAGCATTAGGGGCTGGAGAGGTGACACAAGAGGTAAGGCATCTGCCTTGCATGTGCTAGCCTAGGACAGACCACAGTTCGATCTCTGGGGTCCCATCTGGTCCCCCAAGCCAGGAGTGATTTCTGAGAGCTTACCCAGGAGTAACCCTTGAACATCACCGGGTGTGCCCCCCCCAAAAAAAAAGACAAAAAATAAGAAAGAAATTAAGAAAGAAAGCAAAGCATTAAACTGGGTAGGGAATTTATATAAAAGGCTTCATATTGTAGAAAATAAAAGGTAAGGTGAGAAAGATAAAGGATGAAGAGAGCAATAGAAAATCATTATCTACCTGGTTTTCCTAAATTAATATAACCAGCTCTTGAAGAGCAAGACTGCATATATATTTTTTTTCTTGTGAGCTAGTCATATCTCTTTCTACTTTTGATTTAAGTACAGAAAATATTTACAATGTGAGAAATAAGCATATTCTATAGTGAAGCTCTACATAATTGTATTAGAACTGCATGAGAATAACATTTTCCACTTTCAGAAAGTGTCTGATGATTGCTTAAGTCACAAGAATTACCTTGAAAATAAAGTGGACTTGATTTTTGCAGAATCTACATTGCACACACAACATGTTATTTAGAGACATTGTGGTACTTTAGTTCTCATAAGGACATTTTAGATTACATGGAATTGGACATGTTTAAAGGCATCGATACCTCTCTATCTCTATATTCAATGAAATACATATATTTTATTGAAACTTCTATATTTCTAGAATACTTTGTCTAAGACTTCATAAAGTAAATTTTTCTAGTCAGTACATTGATTGTTGTTTTAGAACTACATGGCAGTTTTGAAGCTACAGTAAAATTCTTCAGGCCATGAAGACTTCGTTCTGCTCAAGTAATGTTTATTAGACACCTTGCCACCCAGAGGCAAGCTGTAAACATATAACAGAAAGTAAGAATATGGGTTTGATAATGTGGAACTTGGAAGATTTGAGAATTCTGGAGTATAAATTAGCAATTGAAAAAGAACAATTTCATCAAAATTTGTTCAATAAAACATTGTTTTTATTTATCTGAAGAAAAAAATGTACCAGTAGACTCTTAAAAATGGTTCTTTTTTAATCGACTCTAATCCTTACACATAGGCATTCTAGAATCATAATATTAAATATATTTGTATAAAACAATAGTTTCTAATGATATCTTAAATTTCTGGAGTTTAAAACAACATTTCATAATGTGTACTCAGATTTGTTGAACTGTTAAAATATAATGGGTTATTTAAATTTTTACAATGAGATTAAAATCCCTATCCAACCCATAAGAATGTAACCATGAAAGAAAAACAAATTTAACTTCTAGAAACAATTTGCTAGACTATTAGGGATGCAAAACGGTAGCCAATAAATATATATGCCTCATAAAAATATAAAAAGTGACACTTTTAATTGTGTAAACAGGTCACAGTTATGGAGTCCACATATTCAGAATTTATAAGAAAAGGTAAAACAGCAGAAAAATTTGTGCATATCTTAAAGTCTATAAGCCTACATAGCATGATTTTAGGTTTTAGCCAAATTTAAACTGGGTATTGATAAAGCAGAATAATGGCTTCTTGGAATCAGGAACTAAACATTTTGGGTTAATTATCTTGGGTTCAGCAGAGTGCAGAAAGTGGAGAGAGCAAATTCAACAAATGCTTATTCCTTAATAGTAAGATCTATTCAGACATTAGAATCAAGGTATTCTGGAAGAGTCCTAACAAATAAACAAATATTCAGATCTATGTGTAATAATGAAAAAATTAAAAAAGTGCAGTTAATAGTAGAATACACTAAATTAATATGTTTCTACACCAAAATTCATTCTATAAGGGATTAACATTAGATCTCCTCTATCAATATTATAATATTTATTAAGTCCATTATAAATGTGAAATTTAGGGAGCCGGGAGGTGGCGCAGGAGGTAAGGTGCCTACTGCCTTGCCTAGGACGGACCACGGTTCGATCCCCCGGTTCCCATATGGTCCCCCGTGCCTGCCAGGAGCGACTTCTGAGCGCATAGCCAGGAGTAACCCCTGAGCATCACTGGGTGTGGCCCAAAAACAAATAAATGTCAAATTTAGCAAATATGCTAAGAAACAAATATAGGACCACAAACAAAGAAAATAGACAATGATAACATAATTTTTGGAAATAGTGCATGTGAATAGTAAAGAAACTAGAATATTTATTAAAATTAGTGATGAATGTATCAAAAGTGAATAGGAAAATCTTGTTTGAGAAACAAAATTTATTAAAACAAATACAACTAGAATTCTAGAACTAAATATAGAGAACAAATAAAATAAAAGATGCAAAAACAAGCTTTTCAGCAGATTGAACACATCACAGGAAAATACCAGTAAATATAACTATACATGAAATTACACAGAGAAGGTACTGGTATTATTTCTTGAGAACTAAGCATCTGTGAACATTGCATGCTATACTTTTCAAGTGTGAAAGATTGACAGATGACAGATATCGAGGTGGGAAGGTTTCTGAATGGGTGTCTGTGGGCCAGCAACTGTCTGTTCTCCATAACCAGAGCAGCTCTCTTCATCTTGTACTGCAATTTACAGTCTTAGGTTAAGAGTTTGATAGCTAGTTTATCCTCTACGCATAGCTTCTGAATATAATGGAACCTTCTCTGTGTGACATTTGGAGAAAGAGATGAGAATGAACTTGGTTGATTTGAAGCAGAGTCTGTCTAACACTGTGTCAGTGGCCATTTGACTGTCCATGCTCACACCTCAGCAGCCCCCAGCTAGCATGAACACAGGAGAACTGCTTCTTCTATCAGACCTTGCCTATTTGGTTATAAATAAAACTAAAAAATAGAGTTTGGCCACGAAGATTAATTTTTTTCCTTAAATTTTATTTTATTTTATTGAAGCTATTATTATTTACAAAGTCCTGCATAGCTGTGGTTTCAAACATACAATGAATCAGGGCCAATACCAGCACCATAGTCAAATTCCCTGTATCAATATTCCCAGAGAGTATCCCATGACACCAACCACCTGCCTCTGAGCTTGCCAGTATAACAGGTCCATTATTAAATTTATATTGCTAAAGTTTGATTACCTTGATTTCATTGTGGATGAGATTGGCTTGGATATTTAGTTTTGCCCTTTCTTATTTTACCAATCCAACTAAGATCACTTGGCCCCTGGGCTCAATCCTTTTATATTTGTGTTTCTCCTTCTTCACTAAGTTTCTTTTTTTCTCCTCACTATACTCTGGGGCTCACACATTTAGTTCATATCATTTCTTCATACAGTTACTCTAAATACCACATATAAGTGATATCATTCTGTATTTATTATTCTTCTGACTTACTTCATTTAATATAATATCTTCTAGTTGCATCCATGTTGTAGAAAACTGCTTTATTGCATCATTTCTAGTATTTCATTGCATATATCTACCATAACTTCATGAGCCACTTGTCCAGAACAGTAATTTCCATTATTGATCAATAAAATTTTATTTTCAAGGAAATCCAACATGGGATCTAAGTTTCAGAAAGAAGCAAAGATTATATTTTGTGTGAAGGCTAGGTTCTGGGAGTCATATAAGGTCAGATCTCTGGTCTTCTATATGATCATTTTTAACAAACAGTAAAGGATTCTCACAAAATTCTAATGCTCCAAGGAATACTCATGAAGTTTACTTGATCACTGTAGACTAAAGTACAATTTTGTTATTTGAAACTTGCACAGAGATAAGGTCAATGGTTACATTCTAGCAGAAAGTGCATCATGTTAGTAAGCCAACAGATGACATGTTTATGTGTGTTTTGTATTATATGTGTTCACATATGTGTATAAGCACAAGAATGATGGTACTCAAAGGTATTATTGAATACTGTTGCTTTGTTTTGTTTTGAGGTCAAATCCAGAGATATTAAAGGCTGTGTGCTCAAATCCTGGATTGTTTGGAGGGCTATACTTGATCCTGGGAATCAAACCTCAATTGACCATGTGCAAGGTAAATGACCTAGTCACTGTACTACCACTCTGGTTCTGATAGCTTGATATGGAATCTGGAGCTCCTATATACAAAGCATAAGCTCTAGATCTTTGAGCCATCTTTTATCCATGAATGTTTTATAAATCCAATTATCAAGTTCTAGGCTCTTTGTAAAGTCTCCCTGTACCGACAGTTTCTACACAAAAGTTTCTACTGAAAAATTTCAGAAAAAAGCTTTCTTGGACACATTGAGGCGTTCTCAAATTTCTCCTAATTGCCTGTCCTAGTTTTTGTCCCTTTTGCAGATCTATTTAGTTACTATTACCTAGCAGAATTGTCATGATTATTTATTATTCAATCTTAGATTGAATGAATAGGCCTGTTATATTGATTTTAAGTATGAATATAAAGGGCCTAGCATGTGTGGTGTCCTTATTTTTCTTCCTACACTACATATTTTCCTCTTTCAGCTCAGCACTTGTGGGATAATCTCTGCAAAGTATTTTAAATATCATTTGAGCTAAGACTGTGTTGATGATTTCATATGCTGAATAAATAGGAAAATCAAGGCACTGTGCATAGGAAACCAAGTAATCCTCAAATTAACCATCTGAAGGAGGTATGTGTTGTGTATGTGTTGTGTATGTAAACATTTCTGACCTTACCCTGATCTGTAATTGTGTGTATGTAAACATTTCTGAACCTACCCTGATCTGTGATTGTGCCCTACCTTAGGGTGTGACCTGGCAGTCTGCCCCCACCCTAGGGTGGTACCTGATTCTGCTTCCACCATTGGGTGGTACCTGATTCGGGGGATAAAAGCAAGGATCTGTGGAAAGGGGGGGGCTTTTTTCTTGCTGGCCTTTATCCAGGGCGTTTGGGGCTTCGACCTCTGCAAGGAATAAAGTTATTTTCTTCGGAAGCCTGGCTGCCTTTTGGATTTCTTCCCGCCGCATTCACCTCAGAACCGCTGGTTGAGCTGGGTGGTAGACGCGTTCTCCGAGCTGGAGGAGAAAGACCTCGTTCTCCATCCCTCCATCAGTGATCCTCTTCAGGGGTCGAATTTCTACAATAAGTATTATCATCATTTAGCTGTATTTATTTATTGTTGGGCCTCATCTGATGGTGTTCAGGGCATACTCCTGTCTCTAAAATCAGGAATTACTCTTGGAGGAATGTATGGAATGCTAAGTTTTGAAATCAGGTCGGTTGCATGCATGGTAAGATCTCTACCCACTGTATCATATTTTTGGTCACTAATAACCATTTTATACATGAGGAATCTCCAGTTATAGTCTTCCCCAAAGTAGTTTACCTAAGGAGGGAACATGCCAGAATTTAAACTCAACTGTCTTCTCTTTTAAATTCTGTATTTTTTTTTTACTATTTTCTCTTCCTTTGTAAATACATTCTGTACTAAATAACCTCTAAACCAAATTAATATAATATGTTTTATTGAAGAGTGTTAAAAATAAATAAAACTCTAATGCTGAATTTCAGCCTTGTAAAATTGTATGTAAGAAAACTGGGAAAAGATAAATAAATGGATTGTGCATGTACAGTAAGATTTTTTTGTGTTAATTCAGACATATTTAAAATATAAAGTGTCAAGCTCTTAATGAAAGCAGTAAAAAAGGGAAGACTAGGTAATTTGTTGATTTAGCTAGCTTTTGAAACACTAAGTGAAGTGGAAAATACAGACTATCTAAAAGCAAGGGAATCAGAGGGATCTATTAATGATTGGCTTAGCTACTAGGATACATATTATTTTTCTGTCTGTGGGACTGGAGATTATTGATTTTATGGTTCGTAATTTATCTGCCTTTAAGCTAAAAAGACTTGATATTTTTAATTGTGTGTCTAAATACATTTTATGGTGGAATGATCTCACATTAAAGTGTCTGAAAGTTATTTTCTTTTCCTAATGGCTGAAGACAGGGTTTAAGAGAGCTAAAAAGATTAACTAATATAGATGTTTTGTTTAGATAAATGAGAAGGAAGCCTTTAGTTTTTATTTTCCCTTGTTTGACTGAAATGCACTTCCTCAATAACTAAAGTTATGAGAAGAAACTCAATCTCTACTTATCACCTTGGATTCTTTCACACTTAGTGAATATCTTAAAGGTGAAAATAATGGCTTGTAAATATGAGATTTGTTTCCATTTCATTGAATCATTGGGATATTTTCATTTTTCTTTTGGTTCAATAAAAATAAATCTAACACCATTTTACACAGTCAATGGACTCTATATATGGTTCAATGCACAATATTTGCAAAATTAATAAAGTTCTTTTATGTTTACAAAGGGCTTGTTAGGTCAATACTATTTCAAAGTTTCTAGTGTACTTTCTTGAATTAACATTGAACCCATCTTAAGGCATAAAAATCTATGATAGCATTCATGAATAAAATGTTGCTTCCAAACAGAAAGTGATAACTCTGGCTTTTGGAGATGTTAGTGCTAGCAGATGTAATATTTTTAGATTTTTACATAGTCTTAATTCGTTTGATTATTCAATTTGTTTCAAGTCCAGTTTCAGAATGTTTTACTGTGTATGCTCTTAAATTACTTAGGAAAAAAACAAGAAATTTTATCAGGGATAAACACTTGCATTCTAATAAGCAATGGTAGTCAGAGTCAAAGGAATAGGAATTCAAAAAAATGTCTCACTCCACACCTTGAGCTCTGCAAAGAATTCCAGCTAGTATATTTGTAGCTTTAAGAACATTCTCATGATTTTTAATGTTACAACATAGACTGAGCAAAACTGAAATGCATAAGTTCTTTATTATTCAAATAACAATAATGGGTTTTCTCTGTATTTCTGTCTCAAATTCTTAAATCCTTGGCTCAGCTTTTTTTAAACTCAGATAAAAAAAAGGAAACTGCTAATCAAGTTTTCTTTCTAATATAGAGTACACTGAGCATGACCTTTAGTTATTTATGCTGATTAAACTTTTATGTGCATATTTTAAAAATAAACCTTGAGAGTTCTTGAAAGTCCTATTTCTAAAAAATTAAAAATGGCATTCCCATAAAATAGGTCTTCACTAGCAAAGTTTGCTTGTCACATATGTAATTAATGTTCATAATCTTATTTTAGAGACTTTCAAAGATTTCTTACTGCCATTTGAATCTGCAAAAATTAAATCATGATTCACAGTAATTCACCTGACAATTTATTAATAAAATTTTAATATGTTATCTTCATATGATATGATTATACTTATTAAATTTTATATTTAATTCAATAAAATTATCTTTAATAATCACCCCACATTGCAAGTATATTAACTTTGTTCATATGTAATATATTATTTATGATAAAGTAAGCCAATTCTTGAAAAACTGCTACAGATGAAAATCCATATGTTTTAAAATATAATTTGGTATATTTTATATCTATGTGAACTATGGGTGAAATAGTACAGAAATTAAAAATATATTAAAATAGGGGCCTGAGAGATAGCATGGAGGTAAGGAGTTTGCCTTTCATGCAGAAGGACGGTGGTTCAAATCCGGTATCTAATATGGTCCCCTGTGCCTGCCAGGGGCGATTTCTGAGCATAGAGCCAGGAGTAACCCCTGAGCGCTGTTCGGTGTGACCCAAAAACCAAAAAACAAGCAAACAAACAAACAAACAAACAAAAAACTATATTAAACTAGTGTTTCCTATTATGGGTTTATATTAATTTTACACATTTACTATATATGAAATAATAATTTATTTAGTTTTATTTATTACTTTTATTTTAAAATAGAATTTTGGTTTCCTTTTGAGTTCTGACAAATATACAAAGTCATTCCTGACTCATAAATAGTTTCTTGATTCTCAAAATCTTTAGAGTTTATATTCATTTTTTCACCCTCAAAAAATCCAGGAAAATTGTGGATCATTTCACTGTGCTGTGATTTTTGTTTTCTTTGGACAAACATATTTTTGATCATGCTCATGTAGATTGTAGACTTTCCACATGGAATTATTTCACCTAGTAGCATGCATTTAAGTTTTTCTTGTGTCTTTTAGTGGTTAGACATTTTATTTTTTTAAATGCTGAATATTTCATTGCATGTACACCAAAGTTTAACATTTATCTATTGAATAACAGGACTGATTTCAACCAATAGTAATTGCAAACATTTTTTACTGAATGACACAAAATTGTTTGCTTTTTATTTGATTAAACTTATAACCAATCTAAAGAATAATTTGGGAAAAATAGACTTAATGTTTTTAAGTATTTTTACACACAGTAGTTTTTCCCTACATATTTTATTTTATTAATTTTGTACCTTTTCTTATATAGTGTATATATACTATTAAATGTATACTTAAATACTTTATGGATACTAATTTAAATTATACTATTTTAGTTTTATATTACAGTAGTTTACTGTTGGTTTATTTCAAATGAGAAATCAATTTACTTTTACATATTAAAACTTGTATTCTGGGGCCCGGGAGATAGCATGGAGGTAAGGCATTTGCCTTTCATGCAAAAGGTCATCGGTTCGAATCCCGGTGCCCCATATGATCCCCCATGCCTGCCAGGAGCAATTTCTGAGCATGGAGCCAGGAGTAACCCCTGAGCACTGCCGGGTGTGACCCAAAAACAGAAAGAAAAAAAAAACTTGTATTCTACAATCTTGATGTAATTGCACTTGAGATTCCAGAGTTTTTGTTGTTATTTGCTCATTAGGTATTTCTACAAAAATAATCTGCCACGGGACCAGAGAGGTGGCGCTAGAGGTAAGGTGTCTGCCTTGCAAGAGCTAGCGAAGGAAGGGCCAAGGTTCGATCCCCTGATGTCCCATATGGTCCCCCCAAACCAGGGCCAATTTCTGAGAGTTTAGCCAGGTGTAACCCCTGAGCATGAAATGGTATGGCCCCAAAACAAACAAACAAACAAAAACAAAACAAAAAATAATCTGTCACATAAAAACTTTTAATTTTTAAGTTGATTTTTTTTGTTTTTTTTTTGGGCCACACCCGGTGACGCTCAGGGGTTACTCCTGGCTATTCGCTCAGAAGTCGCTCCTGGCAGGCACGGGGGACCATATGGGGAACCGGGGGATCAAACCGCGGTCAGTCCTAGGTTAGCACAGGCACCTTATCTCCAGCGCCACCGCCCGGCCCCCAATTAAGTTGATTTAATTTGTATTTCCTTCTCTTGTTCTTATACAAAATATTTCCTTTTTCTTTTTCTTATGTGATATACAAAATCACCCCACATACCATATTTCCAATCTGGGGGTGAAGAGGTCTTAGGCAGGATAACTGCAAATAATCAATAAACCAAGCCTGTCAGGAGAAACTCATGGAGTCAGATTGTCTTCTTGCCTGTGGTCTCTCTCTGTACTACAAGTCAAATTAAAACTTATCTTTATTCTACCAGTACAAATTCAAATATTAGGGTGAAAAATAGTGTGATATCTGGGTAGAATTTTATAGGTGAAAAGGAGAAAGGAAATTTGGGGGAATGACTTTGTTTTAGGTAAAAACAAGGTGTAGACTAACAATTCACCCTTTTCTGTTAAAAAAGTTGAGAAGGCTATAAAAGGCTTGTTCTATTGTTCTTCATAAGAGATGGTAACCTCAGAGTGACTTTTAATTTGCACAGTCACAGTAAAAGTTAAGAAAATAAAAAGAAAAATCAAAATCCTTTAACAGTAAGGAAGGTCATGAGGAAATTTTTTTAATTCCTGAGAATCACTGTTGTTGAGGATAGACTTGGCTGCAAAAGCATCCTAGGTTAGATTGTGCATACAAAATTTTCGAAACAATCAGCATTTACACATTCTTTTTATTTTCTTTTTTTTTCTTTGGTTTTTGGATCACATCAGGCCGAGCTCAGGGATTACACCTGGCTCTACGCTCAGAAATTGCTCCTGACAGGCTCAGGGGATCATATGGGATGCCTGATTCGAACCACTGACTTTCTGCACGCAAGGCAAATGCCTTACTTCCATGCTATACTCTGGCCCCTACATATACTTATCTTTCTTTTTCATCTTCTTTTTTTTGTTAGTGAGATAACACATGTTCAGGAACCACAAGCTATCTGCCAGTAGACAAAGATAAAAGCAGGTAGACAGACTAGCTGTGCAACCAAAACTGTAAGTATTCTCTCTGACCTGAGATCTTTATTGGGAAGAGTAGGACTACCCTTCTGAGTTAAGAAATAGGGGTAGGGGACAAATTCAGTGGTACTTCCCACTCAGGTCGACAAGTACAAGCAAAGAAGAATTTTCCTGAAGAGCATAAAAAACCAGTTAATCCAACAATTGGGAACTTCCAGAGCACTGTTAAATTGAAGTGGTAAGGATGGTTATCTTTTCTGAAATAGAAGGACTATGAATTCAAAGTTTTTACTATGAACAATAATAGTGTATAGAGGCATTGCTTTTAGATTTTCATTGTAAACTTATTATTAAAATAAGAAAGTTCCTCTTCTCTATCTTGTGAGTGTTTTGGCAAATGAAGCATTGAACTTTATAAAATGCATTTTTACACTTATTCAACATCTTGCATATCATATGATATTTTACAGCCATTAATTTACTTTCAAATTTACTTTACCTTTTTATTTATTTATTTATTTATTTATTTATTGGGGGGGTGGTTTAGGTTCACACCCGGCAGTGCTCAGGGGTTACTCCTGGCTCCATGCTCAGAAATTGCTCCTGGCAGGCACAGGGGACCATATGAGGCACCAGGATTTGAACCGATGACCTTTTGCATGAAAGGCAAATGCCTTACCTCCATGCTATCTCCTGGGCCCCACTTTACCTTTTTTAAACATTAATTTACTTTCAAATTTACCAATATTGAAAAATTTGGACATTTCATTAGACTGTAAGATGCCAATACTTTATACACATTTGTGTTTAATTTTCTAATGCTTTATTGAAGAATTTTACACCTACATTATGATATAGTAAGTCAAAGACTTCTATCAATATGTCTATAAAATGAATATACTGGTGCAAATTTCCTTAGTTATTTTTCTCCCTAGAGAATGGAAATATTGGGGTTCAGAATGATAGTACATTGGATAGAACATTTGTCTTCTATCCTCAATCTGAATTTGATCCTTGCATTACATATGCTCCCCTAAGTCTGCCAGGGTGTAGAGCCAGAAGTAACCTCTAAACACCACCTGTTGTGGCCTCCAAACAAAACAAAAACAACAATAACAACAAAAATGACTTTATTTAATTTTTGAAAGATGATTTCTCTGAACATAGAATTTCATAATTAAAAAAATTAATCAGTCCACTCTATTTGCTTTCATTGATTCTGGGTATTGATAAAATCACACTGTAACTTTTACACTTAATTTTATATGATATTGTATATTATACAATATCTGCCATCTAATTTCAAAGTATTTCTTTTACTTTGATTTTTCAGCATATGCTATTGTGTGTGCATTACTATTTAACTTGTTGGTGTTTCCTGAATTTCACTATCTATAATTTCATCTCTATCATTGCTTGACATTTTTTAAATTTTCTCTATTTCTAGTTTTGTGTCTGTCATTTTCTGGTGAACTTGTTTGTTGTTACTTCAAATATTTCTTCCTTTAATCATATTCTAACTATGTATCCATATTGTAATCATATTACGTTCATGCTACCATTTGATATATTTGCATAGATTTTTGATCTTCTATCTTAAAAATTTTATATTTTGCATTTAACTTTTGGGAATTTCTATTAACATACATTCAACCCCAATGATTCTTTTAATTTAAATAATATATATTAATTGAATAATCATGAGATACAGTGCAATATTCATAGATGAGTTTCAGTCATATAATACATTACATTTACCCCTGCACCAGTGCACATTTTCCATCACCATTGTCCCCAGATTCCCTCCTGTCTTCACTGCTGTCCTCCCCTAGCTCCTTTGCCTGCCTCTAGCACAGCACTCAGGGGTTACTCCTGGCTCTATGCTCAGAAATCGCTCCTGGCAGGCTCGGAGGACCATATGGAACGCCGGGATTCGAACCACCATCCTTCTGCGCCTACGGCAAACGCTTTACTGCTGTAGCACAGCGGTTTTCAACCAATGTGTCTAGGCACATTTTTGCCGTGAGAAAAACTCCAATTTTATACGTAACATGCGGTTTCGGCATGATTGGTCTATTTGAGAGGCGAAGTGCATGTTAGGGACTATAAAAACTAAAGACAGAGAGGGACTGAAAGCTGTCGAAGATGATGTGTGTGTCTTCGATTCCTGCCAGAATATCAGTTTTGTGTTCAGCCAAACAGGCCAGGTTTCACACTGAATAAGAGAACAGAAATATGAACATTAAATACTTTATTATTTCATAATAATATATAATAAAGTATATAAAATAGATAGTACATAATAAAATATATAATAAAGCAATTATAAAATTATTTGTGTTTATTTGATTCCTATTCAAGAGACTTACTTTATATATAGTCAAAATAAGCACAGAGTTAAATTTTTTTTAACAATTTTCTATTGGTGTGTGCCTCATTATTTCTTTTCATGAAAAAGTTTGCCTTTGTACAAAAAGGTTGAAAAACACTGCAGACATCTCTATTTTCCTTTTTTTTTTTCTTTTAGACATTGTGGTCCTTTGCAATATTGTTACTACAGGGATATCATGTAGATCATTTTACTTTCTTTGAGCACCCAGTTCTTGTCCAGAGTGATAATTTTCAGCACACACACACATACACACACACACACACATATGTACCACCACACCTTGTCCACTGGCCTGTTAGTTTAACAGGTTCATTATAAGTTTAGATTACTATAGTTTGGGCTTCTTGGTTCTATTGTTGACTTTGGCTTGGATATTTACTTCTGTCCTTTCATTTTTCTCCAAAAACTCACCTGAGACTGGTTGGCACCTGGCCATCCTTTCTTTATTCTTCTTAATTTTATAGAAAAATGCAGAAATATGAGGTAGAACAAAGTAATCTAGGTCTCAAGGTTCTATGAAAAGTTATTTTTTCTTAAACTATGTGCAGTCTACAAAGCATTCTTATTTTCTTTCACTGTTTTATAAAAGCTCTGGTACATACAAATAATTTTTGTTTTAATGAGCTGATTTTGAGCATTTAATCTTACGGGTTGTCTTCTTTATAGATTATTTTAACACTTTGAATTTATTTTGTAAAGACAAAACATATTATAACAAGCTATAAAAACCGAGAATTTATTATGGATAGCTGCTAAATTATGTTTAGTATTTACTGTCTCTATAAATAAAAGGTTCTTCAAAATTCACTAATGTATTAGTTTTATTTTGACTTCTAGCTTTTTGGGCTTCTTTAGGCTTTCCTCCTTCAAAATATTCAATTACCAGGTCAGAGTGGTAGAGCAGCAGTAGGGAGCTTGTCTCGCATACATCTGACCCAGGATGGAGCTCGGGTTGATCCCCTGTGTCTTATATGGCCCCCCAAATCAGGAGTGATTTCTGAGTGCATATCCAGGAATAACCTCTGAGTGTCCCCCCCACACAAAAAAAAAAAGAAAAATCATTCATTAACTTACAGATTTTTACCTAAAACTCATTGGTATTTTATTTGAGATACTACATAGTACCAGGATTTTAGAGAGAGGGGATTTTATATATTCTTGTAATTAAATTTTAAACATTTAGTAGGCTTCATCCTGGCATTTTGTCACTTAACTATTATTCCTCCTGTTATCTAATTTTTGTCTTTTCACTCTCTACTTTCCCCCTGACTGTGTTTAACTGTACTTCTACTGTATAGCCTTTGCCTAAAAGTATTCTCCTTTCTTATCTGAAATATAAAGGTAGGAGTGAGAAAAATTCTCTTACCTCAATTAAGATTCTGGAAATACATATATTCTACTTAAAAATAAGTCTTTAGTATAAAAAAACACTATTTTACATTGATTATTCTTCTCCTGTCACTTATGTAGTTTTAATCTACATAATGCTAGTGCCTAGGAAATCCAGAGTTTATTCCCAGTGACTTTTTACCAATTATACCATTTGACTAAATATGAGGACCTGAGGATGCATTGTTCTTTGCATACTGAGGTGCACAGGAACCTTCAGAGCTAGAACACGTGATGCTGGTAGCAGATAAATGTGTTTTTTGTGATTTTTCTTGCCAAATTCAATATTTTTTTAAATACATAGTTTCATTTATTCTCTGAAAAAAGGGTTATAAACATAATTTAACAGGTAAAATTCTAATAGGAAAGGAATAAAAGGCAGTAATTAAATTGAAAACCAGAAACATAGTATAGTGGGTAGGGGATTTATCTTTGATATTACCACCAGGATTTGATCCTGCAGTGAATAGTGATGGTAGAAGTAATCCCTGAGCACAGAGCCAGGAGTAAGCACTGAGGACTTTGCCATTTTACAACGCCACAACTATAAAACTAAAAATACATTCAGATAACCTGAATATAAATATTTTTATAATTCTCATTTCTGTGTGTTGTCTTTGCGCCATTTATTGATGTTGCCTTTTAGGGTTATTAATAGAGATGATAAATATATGAAGTATAGGTCAGAGCAGGCAACACAGATATGTAATAATCTTCATGCTAAAAATCATTTGATTCACTAACTACTATTGAATAGAAGATCAAATCATTTTCAATTGTATTTAGTGATGACTATTACAGATAAGTAACATTCATGCAGGAGTTCGTATTGTAGCTATTGTCCTGGTACTTTGGCAATGGAAATATAAATGATGAAGTTTAGTCTATAATTAGAAGCTCACAAGTATTATGGTAGACCAACACTATATATTATACATTCATTCCAAGGCAATAAAAGTAAATGCTATAGAATTTGAGGGCTTGTGAAAGTGCAAAAATAGCAATAAAATTGAAATACTGATATGTTATTTAAAAATATATTTCATGTCTTCTCATTGAGCTCTTTTATGTTCACCAGTGGCAGTTTATGGAATCGCATGAGAAGAGACAATTCACAAAGCTAGCATGCATTTGCCTTCTGTCTTAGTGAGAATATTTTGCTGTTTTGTGAGACATGAAACAATATATATATTTCACTAGTTTCTACATACAAAAACATATACTACTGTTGCTATAATTTTCACTATTTAATATGTAGTATTTATAAAAGTCAGATGAAAAATATTCACAATCATGCTTTATAAATGTGTAAGGCTAAGAGGTCATGCAGTTTGTAAAGTTGATGCATTTTTAGCCAGCTCATCCCAAAATATAGACCTCAGTTTAATTACAAAGAAAGCTACCTTTCTAATACAAAACTAAGCTACAGAGAAATTGATTTTCAGATGCTGTATGTGATAGAATTGCACAACTAGATAGATTCTACTGGAAAAGAAAGAAGTGGCTAACTGACAAAAAGCAATGTTCCAAGGAACTGCTCCTAACTAGTATCCTTCAGTTAGCTTTGCTATAAGAAGCCACATAAACAAAAGTTGAAACTTAATTTTGCTAAAAATAAATGTAGAACTAGACCACTAAAACTAGCTCAATATACAGTGGTATTCAAAAATTTTATTCATTGGTCTGAGTAGATACTATATTATCCATATATATATATATATATGTGTGTGTGTGTGTGTGTGTCTTTGAAGAAAAATTTGATAAAACAATTTCACTTGACATCATTACATGCATGATTATCTTTACTTACGGTTTTATTTTAAAATATTATTTTGATATTCAAGACTAAGCAATGTTTATTAAATCATGCAAAGTCTAGCTCAGAGATTTGTGACTAAGATGGAACTAAAACCTGTTTCTTCAACCTCACATCTAGAATCAAATTTTTTCCAAATTTTCATTTACTGAGTTCTGAGGGTTAAAGGAGATTAGGAGTTTTGGTTAGGTAGGAGAATAAGACAGAAAAAAATGGTAAAAAAATATACTGGTACTTTGGTGGAATGAATGGTGCAGTAAAATTGAAGGCCTAAAGCATAAGTACTATTATTACTATTAAAAATTATGATTTGGGGCATTGATGATGAGAATGTTGCACTGGTGAAGGGGGGAGTTCTTTATATTACTGAAACCCAACTACAATCATGCTTGTAATCAAAGTGTTTACATATAGATATTTTAAAAATTTATGTTACCTCAGGTGTCAGAGCTGTGGCAATTGATGCTGTAAGGCATTTTTTGCCTTACATGCATTAACCTAGGTCAGACCACAGTAGATCCCCTGGCGTCCCATATGGTCCCCCAAGCCAAGAGCAATTTCTGAACACATAACCAGGGTTAACCTTGAGCGTCACCTGGTATGCCCGCCCAAAAAAAAAAAAAA
>PVKC010004430.1:0-35686 GCA_004027635.1 Crocidura indochinensis | reverse complement strand
TCCCAGTTTACTCCATGAAGCTCACCACAAAGAGTGGTGAGTGCAGCTACAAAAATAAATACACAGAAAACTACCATAATCATGTGAATGAATGAGAGAACTGGAAAACCTGTCTGGAGTACAGGTGTGGGTGGAGTGGGAGGGAGGGGGACTTGGGACATTGGTGGTGGGAATGTTGCACTGGTGAAGGGGGTGTTCTTCACATGACCGAAACCTAATCACAAAGACATATGTAATCAAAACGTTTAAATTAAAAAAAAAGAATTAAAAGGATTTTTTTTTAAAAAAAGATGAACCACATACACATAGTCTATTGAATGATAGCAAGAAATTTCTAAATGTCAATGTTCTCACTAAAAA
The DNA here is from genome assembly GCA_004027635.1 of Crocidura indochinensis. Taxonomy (NCBI): domain Eukaryota; kingdom Metazoa; phylum Chordata; class Mammalia; order Eulipotyphla; family Soricidae; genus Crocidura; species Crocidura indochinensis. The sequence goes on along the minus strand of PVKC010004430.1, from coordinate 35,326 downwards.
TCAATGGCGTAAGTGCAGTGAATGTAAGGCATAGAATGGAAGAATGATTTAGAAAACTGAAACTAATTTTCTGTTGTATACAAGTAACACATTTGAACAATCCAGAAAACACATACTCAAAGTATAGAAATTAAAACTTCAATCAAAATAATTATTTTAAAGATGTTGAGGTGGCCATACTTTATATTACATATCACAAATGGCAGCTAAGGTCAGATAGGAGAGTCATGGTTATTTCTTAATGCGACAGGATATTATACATAATGAATAACTCATTTGTCTGAGTACTATGAACTTTACAAATGACTCTAAACAAGATAAAAAAAAACTTGTAACCAGCATGAAGTAAGATATTGACAGTAAAAATATAGTGATGAGAAACATCAACTGCTTTATCACTTCTGGATAGATCAATAAAACTAAAACTTAATAATGAAATCCTGGGGACCCAGGAGATAGCATGGAGGTAAGGCGTTTGCCTTTCATGTAAAAGGTCATCGGTTCGAATCCCGGTGCCCCATATGGTCCCCCGTGTCTGCCAGGAGCAATTTCTGAACATGGAGCCAGGAGTAACCCCTGAGCACTGCCGGGTGTGACCCAAAAACCAAATATATATATATGAAAAAAAAATAAGGAAATCCTGGCTTTAACAGAAGTAATGGGTTAATATGACATTGCAGTAGGTTAGAGCACTTGCTTTGCACATGATATTCCGAGTAGAAAATTCAAAGTATGGCCCCAAACCTGCCAGAAATTGAACTCTGAGCTTAAAGCCAGGAGAAACCCCTTAAGCTCCTAGGTGTGGTCTCAATTCCCTTCAAATTAAAAAAAATATGGTCTGAGGCAAATAAAAATGTGGTATGGCGATAAAATTGGCTTTTATATAAATAGACTAAATAGAAAGTCCAGAAATCCACATATATAAGACTATGGAAAGGTAATCTTTAATAAAGAAGCAATAATATAAAGTGAAGCAAGGAAAATCTCTTTAACAAATGTCCAACAATTGCTCAATCATATGCAAAATAATCCAAGAACAAACAAACAAAAATAACTTAGATCCCTTTCTAGCAAAAGTTAAATTAGGGGCCAGAGCGGTGACACAGAAGTAGGGTGTTTGCCTTGCACCTGTTAACCTAGGACGTACTGCGTTTTGATCCCTCAGCATTCATATGGTCCAAGTCAGGAGTGATTTCTGAGCGCATAGCCAGGAGTAACCTCTGAGTATCTCGGAGTGTGGTCCAAAGATAAAAAAAGGTCAAATTAGAACAGATTAAAGGCCTCATATTCAGACTTAATTACTAATTTTCATTTAGGAAATTTTTTGGGGGGGTTAAACCTGGCAGAACTCAGGGGTGACTCCTGGCTCTACACTCAGAAATCACTCCTGGCAGGCTCAGGGGACCATATAGGATGCATATTTCTATATGTAAGATTATTTTTTTTTTGTTATGGGGCCACAACCAGTGGTATCCAATAGTTTCTGTGCTTGTTGCTCAGATACTATTTCTGGCATATGCATATGCTTTGCATGCAAAGCAAACACCCTACCTCCATGTTATCTCTTTGGCCCCATCATTTAGGAAATTTTTATAAAGAATACTTCATGTTTGAAATCAGAGTGTCTTCAATGACTAGAAACAATTGGTCAAGCAAATTAAACAAAACATAAACAAAGGAGACTATATAAAACTAATAAAAAGAAAGCAATGCCCAGAATAAAACACTTCACAGATTGAGTGATCAACACTCTGAGAAAAAGTCTTTTTAATTAAGATATCTAAAAACTTTCAGAGTTCTAAAAAGATTCAAATAGTGGGGTGAACAAATCCTTGCTCAAAGCATACATATAAATATTGGTATGCAAAACAAATGGTCTATATCACTTATTACCAGGGAAATGGAAATAAAAAGAATTGTTTAATTTATTTATATAAATGAAACTGGCATATATCATAGAGAACAAAACAACTAGCGTATGCATGGCTGTAGGAAAAACAGTATCCTCAATCACTGTGAGTAGTCAGGTTGACTGCCTCATTCAACCTTTTTGGAAACAATATAGAATATATCAAAATTTAGGAATTGATTTTCTATATAGTCTAACATTTCCACATCTGGGCATCTACCACAATGATCTAAAACTCAATTTAGAAAAAAAGGCTTCACTTGGGGCCAGACCAATAGCACAGCAGTAGTTTGCTTGTCCCGTCCTGCAGGACACTTTTCTCCTGGGTATTTCTCAGGGAAAACGTGCCAGTGAACACACACACACACACACACACACACACACACAAAGACAAGTAATAAACACAGGGCAGACAAACAAAGAGAGACAGAGACACAGAGAAGATGGAAATGTTCCATTTGTTAAAACAGCAAAAACATCTTAAATAGGTTACAGACTAGCTAACAAGCAAATATAGGTGGGCAGATTATTTGTGATAACAGGAGTTATTAAACCACAGAAAATATACAATGAACTGTCAACATTCCTTTCTCAGAAAGGTCAGAATATTTCCAAGGTGCCCTTTGTCACAAAACACCCTCAAGCCTAGTAAAACATCTATAATTGTTTTTATTGCCTAGAGAAATTTGCTTCAGGTAAATTTTCCTAATAGAACTTTCCTTAGCTTTGACTTTACTAGAACTATTTGCTTCAGGTGAGCTTCCCTAACATGCTGGAGTTTCCTTAGCTCTGACCTTACTAGAACTTTGTCTCCTGACATTTGCTTGCACATGGCTGAACGTGAGCCAAGGACGAACCTTGGTTCGATTTCTGGCATCCTATATAGTCCCCCATGCCAGGAATAATTTATGAGTGCATAGCCAGGAGTAACCCCTGAGTGTCACCGGTGTGGACCAAAAACATAGAGTAGTGTCACTCATCTATGGGTTTAAAAAAAAAGTCATTTTTGCAACAATCCTGAGACAAAGAGAGGAGAGATGGAACTTCCAGCTCACTTTTTGAAGCTCACCACAAAGAGTGGTGAGTGCAGTTATAGAAATAACTACATTGAGAACTACCATAACCATGTGAATGAATGAGGGAACTGGAAAGCCTTTCTAGAGTACAGGTGTGGGTTGGGTGGGAAAGAGGGAGATTTGGGACATTGGTGGTTGGTATGTTGCACTGGTGAAGGGAGGTGTTCTTTACATGACTGAAACCTAAACAGAATCATATTTGTAATCAAGATGTTTAAATAAAGATATTATAAAAAAAGAGAATAAGAAAAAATACAAATGAACAAACAAACAAAAAAACAGAAACAAAAACAGAAAAACATCTTTACTTTTGCATTCATTGCACCCTTAATTACAATTGCCCAAATCTGGAAGCTACCAAAGTGTCCAAGAGCAGATGAATGGGTAAAACAAAAAAACCCTGTAGTATATATAGAAAATGGATTGATTCTTAGCTAAAAAACTATGTAATTATCAATTTTTCTTCTTTTCCAATTTTCTTACTTTTCTTGCCCTATATATCAGATAAATCCATTTTCTTTTACTTCTACTTCAATATTTTAAGTCCACATAGATATTCATATTATGCTTTTCTTTTTATACTTTTATACTTTTCATATTATAATTTTCTTTCACAAAAAACTGTTTACTTCCTGTTCAAAGTTTTCTGATGCACAGCAAATGTTAATTTTATTTCTCACCATATATTTATAAAAGAAAACAAGAGTGTCATAAAACTTCTAGCCTGTGGTTCTCTCACATTTAGTTCAGAGAATCACTGAGAGTTGTACACTGGATTTTGATAATCACTGGCTAGGCCATTTTGTTCATTTAGCTAAAGGTTATACTTATATTTTACAGGAATATATGCCGTGTGCTCACATTGTACTCACAAGGAGTCACACTTCCGGCAGGCATGCTAAGAAAGGCATAATTTAGTTTGCCAAGACAAACGTAATTGTACTTTTAGTTGTGTTGCTCACCCATAATTGTCTGTGGTACAATGAAAATCACTATAAAGGCCATTATCATAAATGTAAGAGATTCTAGGATCATCATACTTTGCTCATGTCACTTGAATTGGAACAGAACCTAATGCTTATAAGGCAACTCAGTAGTCTATGTACTGAGTTGGAAAAACTCTGTGGTATTTCTGTCCTGATTTTGTTCATCAGAACCATAATTTTAATTATCAAATGACCTTTACTATTAAGCTTTTACTATTTAAATATTAATAACAATAATAAAATCCTTAGAATGGCCAAGTTATATATTTCTTTTATATTATTATAATTTAATACATATCTATAGTTTACAGGGCTTGGGTCAAAGATATGAACTGTGGCAAATTCCATAGTAAAATCTTTTAACACCAATGTTATTCTGAATCTAGGTATTTTTACATGCAAAAATAATACCCTTTATCTTGTTTTCTGTTAATTTAATAATTCTATGGAGTGGGACAAATTTTCCAGTTTATACCATTACTAGATAGTAAATTTTTGGTACCATAAACTCTGAGATTACAGGATTTGTCTGTCTCTGTCATTCTACTCCCACATGCTTTCTCATTGGACATTATTCTATGAATGCAGCACCTCCAATTCATAGTGAAACTGGATGGTCCCACCGTCTAGGTGTCATGTTTTCTATAGATAAAAGGTAATGATGGAAGAGGAGGGGCTCTTTCACTCCCGGTGGCTGCTTGCGACTGGTCTGCAGAATGAAGTTAAGGTAACATGGGAAAATTTTAAAGTGTTTTCTTTCTCTAAGTGTGTGTGCGTGTGTGTGTGAGTGTGTGATTATTTTTAGAGCGCCTTCAGATTGAGACATAGTTAGCCAGTGTTCAAGGTCATAACCGGAGGGATCAGATTCTAGAAAATGGGGCCAGTAACAGAGATTCATCTGGATCTTGGCGACCTGATTTCCAGCCTTTCTGGATGGGTTCAACCATTTTGGATTTGTGAGTTGGTCTCTTGTTGGTTTGCAGGTAGGAGGAGAAACATGGTACATATGGATATTGTAATTTGTTTGATGGAAATGAGTATGCTGATTTTCTTTGTTATGTTAAATTATAAGAATCTGAAAATAAAGAAAATGTGGGCAGAAAACTTAACTTGGCATAGAAAATACCGGATGTTCTTTTAAAATACTCTGATTTATCTAAGAAATGTCAGAGGTTATTTTATTTTTTTGTGAAAGTCAGAAAAGTCTGAATCCACAGGTTTTTACTGTTACAATACGTGGTCAAAGAAGAAACTATGAAACTGGTCCTACACCACCAGAAAACCCCTTTAGTTCTAACAGCTAGCACCGGTTAGGGAGGACCTATGGAAAATATGGAGAACCATTAAAATGTTTTGTCTGAAACTGCTGATAGTATGCAAAAAACTAACATAGACCAATTAGCTGGGAAGAGGGAAGATCTGTAAACCTATCAGTCACAATCTCTTCAGAACAAATTTCTAGGGAGTGTGGAACAGATCCTATGCCTCCCCCACAAAGTTTCAGGGAAAGTGGGCAAACCTGACATTTTTCCCCAGAAGGCTTCTCATAAAAGAGATTGGTATAAATATAGATTTGGAAGTAAATTATCCTCACAAGGAAAACAACTATTCTAAGCAACTAGTCTTAGAAAGGTTGAAATTAATACAGATTCTGAAACATACCTTCAGAAAAAATATTCAACCTTGGGGTCAGTTCTGCAAAGAATTGGTAATGATATAGTCTCAGGAATAAAGTTTCCCAACCAAAAGGATGAAATGGCCTTAACCTATTAAGCTTTAAGTATACACAATCTCAGTTTAAGAAAGTATGCATTCAGTTGGTCCTCTTGTTCCTTCTTGTATTAAAGTCCTGGGTATCTGGAATAATGATGCAAATTGAACTCACAGAGATGATAAATGTATGGCTAAGATCTATCTTGACCTATTTTAGTATTTACAATGGAAAATGTATTTTCATAGGCTGGCTCAGGACAAACTCAAAAAACTAGATTACTCTGGAAAGATGGTTGCAGGAATCCAATTGAATTATGACGTACTGTAGAAGAAGGGGGATTTAGAGACGTGGATAAGCATGCTATATTACCACGTGTTGTTTTTAGAATGATTAGGGGTCTTGCTTTAGCAGAGGATTGAACAAAGGTTGACTCTGAAGCTGAGAATATTAGTAGTTATGACAAGATACTTCAGGGGGCTATAGAGCAATATGTATATTTTATAGATAAATTACAAAATGCAGTAGAGCAACAGGTAGAAGATATAGATGCCCAATAACTCCTGATAAAAACTTTAGTAATTGATAATGCTAATGGACAGTGTAAGACCATAATACCCCGTAAGAAAAAAGAAAGATGTAATGGAGTACCCACATGCTTGCAGAAATGTCAGTTATTAAATAACTCCACAACATATTCCCCACCTTCCCTCCACTGGTCTTAATAATCATCCTTCTGGACATTTCTGTGACCATACTTTTAATTTCCTCTTACCTTCATTCATTCCCTGCAGCTACATCTTTGACACCATATATTGATACAGATGCAGACCCTGGGAAATCATATCAGTGTCTTGAATACATCTTATGCCATGGTAGTTTTGAAAGCAAATGCTATTCAAAATTAGAATCCAGGGAAGCAGACTACTGGTCTTCACACAATCAGAGTACCTGGACTATGTCCAAGGTATGGTAAGGGAGCTCATTGGGCTAGAGACTGCTGACCAGCACCCCAATGCCAAGTTGGAAAATGGATAAAGTTTGAATGCTAACTCACGTAGGCAGGAAAATGCTTTCATGTGGAAAAATGGGAAATTTTAAAAAACAATACAGAGCACAACCTCTTTGCACCATCCTAGGAATGGTGAACAGAACTAACTCAACCTATCTTGGTAAACTGGGTATAGGGACACACTCTGGCACCTCAAGCTCAGGGAACTTTTTCAATAAATAATAAATTTATTATCAATAATTTTATTTAATACAAATTAAATTAATAATAATTTTATCATCAGTAATTCAGCTTCCAGTCAAAACCAAGGGAACTCCACAACTTAAAAACATTAAAGCCTGCCACTGCAGGAAGCTGCAGATTAGACATTTGTTGTCCAGAATAATTGACAATTTGTCCATATCAATGCCATTATAAAATTAGTTCTGGCATAATAGGGCCTCTTCTTGAAGGAACCAGTGTATATTACTGTAGGAGGAAGCCGTGCAATGCTTAAAGGAACAGTGATTCAACTGGGGATTATAGATTATGACCATGTAGGGCAAATAATGTTATTGTCTTAGTACTCACAACTGGACATTTAAGAAAGGTGAAAACATAGTTCAGGTATTATTGCTTCCTTTTACTATGCCTGGGAAATCAGAGCACATCAAGGAAGGAGACTTTGGATGTACTAATCTAGAGCTTTTGCTGATGTATTTATAGACTTTACATGAAAATTATAAGAGGAAAATCCAATGCTAAATTTCAAAATTCAGGGCAAATAACTCTCCAGTATGTTTGAAAGTGGGACAGAAGTATCTGTAATTTCTTTGAGAGATTGGCCTCAAAATTGAGATCTATGCGAAATCAATACAGTTTAGAAGGGATAGGAGGTGTCTTGCCTAGAAATTATGTTCACCATAGTGCTAGATATCTGAAGTGCATAGGATCGGAAACTCAACAAGCAGTAATTTTGATATTTGTAGCTTCAGATTTTTTAACTGATGGGGACTTGAATTGCATAAGCAATGGGGAGAAGCATATCATATCCTGCAATTTTCCAGTATGTTAATTTCATAAGTTTCTCCTTTTTAAATGGAGCTACACAGAACCCATTCATATTGAATGGAAATTAGATGTTCCAAATTGGATTCCCCAGTGACCCATTCATAGGACAAAATTAGAGGAGTATAGAAATTTAGTTGATGAACAGTTAAAACTGGGACATATTGAAACCTCATTTTTCTAGTTGGAATTCTCCAACATTTATTATTAAAAATCCATCAGTTAGCTGGAGACTTTTAACTGGTTTAAGGTCTATTAATTCTCAAATGGTTTTGATGAAGAAAATGCAAAATGGCTTAGCTTCCTTAGCAGCCAATGCAAGATTTTGGTCTCTGATAATGATTAATTTAAAAGATTTTTAATATAATATTTTTATACACTCTAAAGATAGAAAAAAAGTTGCCTTTTCAGTTTCTTCTCTTGATAGCAAGGCCCCTAGGTAGCATTTTAATAGAATGATTTTGCCTCAGGGCATGACAATTTCACTCACCATGTGTCAATATTTTGTTGACATGGTTTTGCAACCAACTTTCAAAAGTTGTCCCCAGGTGTATTTGATCCATTACATGGATAACATTTGAATTGTATCTGAGCCTCATAAAGAATTGCAAGCTGTATATGAATTTATTATTAACTGTTTGCAAAGTACTGGGATAACTGTAGCTACAAAATATTTAGACTCTGCCTCCCTTCCAATATTTGGGACTTGAACTGGGTCATACTTCAGTGCACCCCCAAAAGATGTCTATTTACCAAAAAAAAATCTAATGACTCTTAATGACTTTCAGAAACTTTTAGTTGATATAAATTGTGTCCATCTATCTCTGGGGATCCCAAATTCAGAATTTAGTAACTTTTTTGGTATTTTGAAAGGTGATCCAGATGTAAATAATCCCAGGTGTTTAACTCAAAAGGGAGAACAGAACTTAAAATTTTTATGAACCAGCTAAAAGATTTACCAGGTATATACCCAGAAAGTATGGTTTTCAAATTATGCTACCCCTCTTTCTCTATAGGTGCTATTGCTCAGATGCCAGGGCCTCTAGAATGGGTTTATTTGCATAACTAACAGCCTTGCACATGTATGTCTTATTTTGAGTTATAGTTTCTCTTATAATCAAGGCAGACTCAGAATAGTTTCTCCGTTAGGTTATAATCCCGATATAATATTGTTACCTATACCTCAAAAGGAATTAGAAAATATAATACCTCTCAGTGAACCCCTTCAATGGTCTCATCTGATTTTTCAGGGGAAATTTCTTCTTACTATCTTGATGGAAAAGTCTGGAACTACTTTTCAAGGAATAACTTTGTGATATCATCAATTATTCTCTTTTCTCCTATACCTGTTGTCCCCATGTTTTATATTGATGGGTCAGCATTAGGAAAAGAGGGTATAACTGGTTCTTCTCTATCCAAAATGTTCATAGTACTTATAACTCTGTTTAGCAAGAAGAGTTTGGTATTTTATTTCACTTATTATCATATGTTTCAGAGCCATGTAAAATGATGATCCAGCTTACATGGTAGGTTTATGCCAAGGCATATTAAAATCTTTTTTTAATTAATATCTTTATTTAATCACCTTGATTGCAAACATGATTATGGTTGGGTTTCAGTCATGTAAAGAGCACCCACCTTCACCAGTGCAAATTCCCATCACCAATGTCCCAAATCTCCCTCCTCTCCACCCAACCCCGTTTGTACTCTAGACAGGCTTTCCAGTTCCCTCATTCATTCACATGGTTATGATAGTTCTCAGTGTAGTTATTTCTCTAACTGCACTTACCGCTGTTTGTGGTGAGCTTCATGTCATGAGCTGGACCTTCCAGAACTCCTATCTTTGTCTCTGAGGATTATTGCAAGAATGTCTTTTATTTTTCTTAAAACCCATAGATGAGTGAGATTATACTGTGCCTATCTCTCTCTCTGACTTATTTCACTCAGCATAATAGATTCCATGTACATCCATGTATAGAAAAGTTTCATGACTTTTTCTTCTCTCCTGATGGCTGCATACTATTTCTATTTTTTGTAATTTTTATTTTAAACATATTGGCCTACATATTGTTGACAATCATATTTTAGGTACAAATTAACATAAAATCAGGGGAGCTCCCATCACCAAAAAGTCCTCCCTCCACCTCCATTCCCATTCTACTTCCCATATCCTCTCTCCAGGGTATTGCTAAAGCAAGTGGTCCCCTCTGTGCCTAGCTTACTACTTGGTAGTCTTACACCTGTTTGGTTTTGGTTACCCCTCCTTCCCACCTTAATTGGGAGGAGGGAATAGTTAAAGTTATGTGGATTTGTTTGAAAAAGAGAAAAAATAGAGGATAAAAATAAATAAATAAATAAATAAATAAAGTAAGGGATCAAATACTCCGGGAATGGGTGGAGTCCTTCTAGAGGTTTTCATTTTTGGTTTGAGAAACGGAGGGGAAAATGAAGGTGGCATAGAATAACCGTACATAAAGAATTGTCAATTGAAATATCTAGTGAGCATTAAAAAAAAGGAAGGGAAAAGAAAAAAAGAAAAAAATATACCATATAAAGGTCATGGTATTGAGATAGAAATACATGGAGACATCCACATCAATAGCCAATCCACAGTAATGAGATCAACAAAAGATAGATAAGTAGTGATAATAAAAAAAAGATTCTTTTGTGCTTTTTTTTTTCCCTCCTACAGATGCACAGTAAATATTGGGGTCATTAGAAAAGGAATTTCCTTTGCCTAAGAGATACAGGGTTTCTCCACCCTTGCCATATAATGTCACGGGATTGACGATAGACTCCTTTCAGGTAAATTTACTCTCCTCTTGGTGCTTCTGTATGGGAGATTTCTGCTGTATCCTGGGTGATACGATCAGACCTCTGAATCTGGAGGTCTTGGCATCTACACGAGCCAAGGTGTTGAACATCTGCTTATGTTTTTCTGTGTGGTTCTAGAAGTCCTGTTCCCTTAGTGTCCTTTTAATCCGTCCAACCCAGTGCCCACCACATGCCAGTACAAGACCAAGAAAACTTCTGGCTTGTGGGAGCTCTGGGTCCAGCTCTGGCCCCTGCTATTTGTGAATGCATAGGGGGTGGAGCTGCCATCCACCCCAAATCCTCCCCCAAACCCCAGCTTACCTGAGGTGCTCCTGAAGAGCCCCTCTGGCATGGGGGAATCTGGCCCCTCAGACTAATGGGAAGTCCGTGGGGTCCTTTCCGAGCCTATATTTATTAATCATATTAGAGCTCATTCTGGCCTTCCAGGGTCAATGACTTAAGAGAATGAAACTGCTGATTACCTGCCTTGCCAATATTTATGTCTCTTAAAAAACAATATGCAACATTGCATAAAAATGCCCAATACGAAGTGTCCATCTTTGTCCCTTGCAAATTCTCTGAGTCTAAAGTTTGTGTCATCTGATATTAACATGACCACCCCAGCTTTTTTTAAGTGTGTTGTTTGCTAGGATGATTTTCCTTTAGTCTTTGATTTTGAGTCTACTTTTGTTCTGAATTTCAGGTGGATGGTGTTTGCCTATGTGAGGTTTCCCCATTGTCAAGCTTGTTGTGTGACTTTTTTCCTGCAAGTTATGGTAGAGCTCATTAGTTAAAGTGTGAGTACATGAAGCAGAGGGCCATGCTCTTCTGTATTCACTAGGAAAGTTATTTTGCTGGGTCCTTCTCGGCAGACTCAGGAGAGGTTAAGAATACAGAAGAGTAGAGACACATGCACAGGCAACACCTCTCTCAGTTTCTTCGAATTGGTAATCTCACAGCAGGGGCAGATTCTTCCTGCCTGACTTCACAGACAAAGGATCTGCCTTTCTGATAGCCGGATTTCACTCACTGATTTAGTCTTTCTTTGCTTTTTGGCCTGGGCACCTCTAGGAGAGCGATTTTGCTCTCCTCTTTTGGCCCACTCAGGAGAAGTTCAGGATACAGAAAAGTAGAGATGCATGCACAGGCGACACCCCCTCAGTCTCCTATAATAAATTTAAAGACTGATACACATGGTTTTTCTAACATCTATGGAACACATTTTAGTTGTAACTTTTTCATTCTTATTTTGTTCAATTACTACTGTAGAGTTCGCTACTAGAATAAAACACCCCTGTCAAACACACACAGACAAAATGCTCATTTTAATAAAATTTACTCATGAACATATGTATGCTTAATATTTTATTAATATTTGGAGAAACAAGATGAAAACATCTAAATTATAGAAAGTTGCTTAGAATTTACCTCTGATAAATATGAACAAGTGCTTTGACAAAAGTGAATACTAGGAGGTCAAATCATAAGATGAAATGTCTAAGAATCACAGAACCTGAGTGGGTAGCAACAAAAATATAATGTTTTCATTAGACTCTCTGCTCTCGGTTTTCTTAAATATCAGTTCTATATCACTGTTAGGTTTATTTTAGAACAGTGTCGTTTATAAAACACTATGATGCATTTTATAGACATCTTTCTTCAAAGCAAATAGCAAAGCCACCATAATACAATATATATTATAATAAATTTAATTTTTGTTTTCTCATAATATTGATAAGAAATCTTATATACTACCTTATATATACTTATATACTACTGACTGCTTTAAATTATTATTGTACATTGATCTTAGTTTTAATGCTATATACTTTTAGCATTTATAGTCTTTGGAGGATTAATTCATAAATATGTTAAAATATTGATAAGAAAAATAGAATAACTTCATCATTTTTGTGCAAATAGAAAGAATTTGCCACCTGCTGCCAGAGTTCTTACAAATAATTGCAAACTTCTAAAAAAGGGCAGTGATAAGATAGTTATCAAAACAGCATGGTATTGGAATAAAGGAGACCCTCAGATCAGTGGAATAGACTTGAGCACTCAGAGAATGCTTCCCAGACATGCAATCACCTAGTTTTTGATAATGGAGTGAAAAATTTTAAATGAAGCAAGAAAACCCTCTTCAAAAATTGGTATTGGCACTACTGGTTAGCCACTTGCAAAAAAAAAAAAATGAACTCAGACACCTAGCTAACATCATGCATGAAGGTAAAATCCAAATCGATTAAAGACCTTGATATCAGACCTGAAACCATAAGGTATATAAAACAAAACTTAGGTAAAACACTCCAGGACATTGAGACTAAAATCATCTTTAAGGAGAAAACAGCACTGTCCAAACAAGTGAAAGCAGAGATAAACAGTTGGGAATATATTAAGCTGAGAAGCTTCTGCACCTCAAAGGAAATAGTGCTAAAGATACATGAGCCATCCACTGAGTGGGAGAAATTATTTTCCCAATACCCATCAGGTATGGGGCTAATATCCGAAATATACAATGCACTTACAGAACTTTACAAGAAAACATCTAATCCCATCAAAAATAGGGAGAAAAATTAAACAGAAACTTCAAAAAAAGAAAAACAAAAAGCAAAAAGGCACATGAAATAATTCTCAAAATCACTAATTATCAGAAAGATGCAAATCAAAACAACTACGAGGTACCATCTCACACCACAGAGATTGGCATACATCACAAAGAATGACAACAAGCAGTGCTGGCTGAAATGTGGAGAGAAAGGAATTCTTATTCACTACTGGAGGGAATGCCATCTAGTTCAACCTTTATGGAAAGCAATATAGAAATTCCTTCAAAAACTGAAAATTGAAATCCCATATAATCCAGTTATACCACTCTCTAGAAACTCAAAAATACTACCCAAAAATCCCTCCCCACACCTATATTCATTGCAGTGCTATTTACAATAGCCAGACTATGGAAAAGACCAAAATGCCATTAAACAGATGAATGGCTAAAGAAACTGGTACATACATGCAAACGAATTTTATACAACTGTCAGCAGAGATGAAGTCATGAAATTTTCCTATACATGGATGTACATGGTATCTATTACCAGAGTGAACTATGTCAGAGGGAGAGAGATAGGTGCAGAATAGTCTAACTTATCTATGGGTTTTAAGAAAAATAAAAGACACTTTTACAATAACTCTCAGAGACAAAATAGAAGAGGACTGGAAAGTTCAGCTCATGACACGTAGCTCACCAAAAGAGTGATGAGTGCAGTTAGAGAAATAAATACACTGAGAACTGTCATAACAATGTGAATGAATGTGGGAACTAGAAAGCCTGTCTATTGTACAGGTGGGGTGGGATGGTAAGGAGGGAGATTTGGGACATTGGTAATGGGATTGTTGCAACGATGAAAGGTGGTTGTTTTGTACATAACTGAAACCCAACTACAATCATATTTGTATCCAAGGTGTTTGAATAAATATATTAATTTTAAAGATGTCATAAATATCCTATTGGTGCTCATTTTCTTTTATTTTTATCAGAACATTCCTTTACTTCATGTTCAAATCACATATTTTTACAGCAAATACCAATCCACTCATCATATTTGGTTTTTACATGTTAAGACCAAATATAAGTTATACTGTTTGAGACCAGAAAATTTTGCTAGTTTCAGTAGTCTGATGAAACAAATAGCATTTCCTATGATTACAAAAGTTCCAGTCATTGACTGTGGTTATAAACTCCAAACTTGTATCACTGTTTGATATAACTTTTAACCATTCAACCCTCCAACTTTTAATCGTTCACACTTCTGATATAATGAGCCTTTTTTCCCCTTTAATTAGGTGCTCATTTTCAAGATGAAGTAATCAACAGAATATTAAATTAGGGACAGAAGTGTAGCACATGTAGGTCATCAGAAGCAGCAAAAAGTGAGGTACAAGTTTTAATAAAGATGTTCACCAGTGTTCTACTGGAAAACAACTAGTATGACAGTCAACAAATAAATGTTTAGTGCAAGGATATTCCAGTACCTTTAGAGAAAGAGATAGTGATTTTTCTGCAAAAATCGTTGCAAACAAATTTACATTTCATATATAATAAGCACATGTCCTAACAGCCTTGCACTACTGACTTTAGAAAGAAGAGTATCTTAGTGTCAACAATGACCAAACAATAACATCAAATCAGAAGAACCATCATCCTTTGATCTTGCAAAAGCCAAGATCGCTAACTACTGAAGACTGAATGTGACAACTTAACCTGGACCTAATAAAAAAAAGACCCTAGTCTAGGCTTTGGCCTATGACCTGTACAACACCCAAGATCTGTAATCCCAGAGTTCTGGATGAGACAACTGCAACTGAGCAGAACTTCTAGAAAGACAATAAAAGACTCTTTCCTAGAGTCTAGGGGCATATGAGATGCCAGGAATCAAACCGGGGTCCATCCTGTGTTGGCCACATGCAAAGCAAATGTCGGAATGCTGTGCAATCTCTCTGGCCCCATTTGTGATGCTTCTCATGATTATCTCTAAATATGGTAGTGCCATGCTTAAATCATTCACTTCAGACTAGTGATGATAAATTATTCACAAGAATTTATTTATTGATCAGAGCAAAGTTAATGACCCTGCTTGTGTTTGACAAAAGCTACAATTTTACCAGCTTTGTATTTGTTTCTGAGTTTTCAATTACTTTGAAAATTTTGCAGAGATCATTCTTGGTGGGAAAATATTTAGTTATCAAGATGGAATGGAAGATTTGCTTTAATAACAGTCTCTATTGAATTTTTCCTGAAAAGATATCCTCATCCTTATCTATAAATTTGTTTATTTCTGTAGATATTAACTATGACTATACTTTAAAATTATCTGAAAAAAGTCTAGGGGACCTTTATGTTAGTACAACAGGAAGTGTGTTTGCCTTGAATGCAACTGTCCTGAGTTTGATCTCTGGCATCCCTCATGAATTCCTGAGCATCACCAGGAATGTTTTCTGAGTGCAGAGTCAGAGATAAGCCTATGTATTAACTGTTGTGGGCTCAAAATCAATATGTCTGAATATAAAAATATATACCTTCTAGTTTTCAAATCTCAGATCTCCTCAATGGTTTATTATGCAGGAAAGGCAAAATATTTAGGAATAAGAAACTTTTTTAATAGCCAAAGGAGATAAGTGTCTATTTTAAGCTCTCTACCAAGTTTTCCTTCCACAGAATAAAATGGCACTAGGACATAATTAGCTTTGTGAATTCGCCATAGGTCCATAAAATACACAAAATTTATGCATGGGTTGTTATTTAGGCCAGAAGTTTAGTACTTGGGACAAACTCTGCTATGGATCACCATATTTATGCCTTACAGTACTGAGAGGCAGACCTTGAAGATCCACTAAGTAAACTCAGGACCTTCAAGTGCAGAAATATTGTTGCAGGAAAATCTATGTCCTTGGCCAAATATGCTTCCTCTCATTTTTATATTTTTAATCTCATATACATCTTAAATAAACAGATAAAATTACAGATAGACAATAAATAATTTTAAACATTATAATGAAATCACAGAGTACAGATCTGACAGAATCCTTTTGAATTTGTACAGATCTGACAGAATCCTTTTGAATTTGGCAAGTGAATAAGGAACTAATTATAATTTGAGAAACATCACTTCATGGAAGTTTTTACATTATATTATAATGTCATTTCCCAAAAAAGGAAAGGAAGTGTAGAAATCAATAATTTGTTCCAATTTGTTCAATTAGTGAACAAGAAAATATTGATTGATACTTCTATCTACTATGTTTATTAATGAATACATACCTGGATTCATAACCAAGTGTTTAAACTGTTGTACTTTCCACTTGATAGAATTTATAAAGAAAAATTTTATTCAGTAAATATTTATTATGAGTTTGGATTCTATTTCAGAAAGCAGAATTAAAAAATAAAAATAAAGAATTATAGTCTTTTGTTTAGGAATAACTGTTGAGATGATACATTCCATAGCAGGGGTAGTCAGTCTTTAAAGTATAAAAAAACAGAACTGGGATACTTTCTTTAATTTTGCTTGTTTTGGATCTGCTTGGTATGAAATTCCAGAAGAAAATTCTTGCTGGGGATAAAAGCTCAGGACAAAACCAGATCACAGAGATTATATAGCCTGTCATGGTATGTCTTCATTAACAATAGTGCAAACACAATGTCTAAAAGAAAAAAATGTATGTATCTATACAGAGGACATAGCTGATGTAAAATAAACTCTGGTATACACTATAATACTGAAATCCTATCATAAACAACTTTGGAACTATATTTTTAAATCAAAGGAGAAAAAACATACACACCATGATTTATTGAAACACTCGAAATAATTGCAATAACTAGAGTATGGAATCAATGTAGGTGTTGAAATAAAGATATGTAGATCATAAAAGTGTGATAAGCATACACTATAGAAAACTATCCAGTTGTAAGGAATGAGTAAATTCTGAAGTTTTCTGCAAATTGGATGGAACTGGAGGGTATTATACTAAGCAAAGTAAATCAGAAGTCAAAAGATATTTATAGATATTTCACTTATCTTTAGTTTAGTAGACTACAATACAAAGGAAAGCAATATATTAATATGAAAATTTACCTAGATGACCCTGGTCTCTATATTATGAAATTGAAATGATAAGGAAAGGAAGAAACCTAAAAAGGTGAATATAAGAAGATATATATAAGACAGAGATGTCAGTCACATTGATGGGGTAGAAAAGAGATATATCTATAGACCTTAACCACAGAGTCAACAAAACTGAAAGCCTAGGACCTAAACTACAACAACCAAACTATAAAAATGTGCTTGTCAAGGAGGCAAACAGAGAGCTATGAAGGCAACTGGGGATATTGTTGGAGTGATTTTGACACTTATAAAATGATTAGTGGTGGAATATTGTAACCTTAAAACTCAACCCTGAAAATCTGTAAAAATCACTGTGGCTTATTAGAAATTTTGTTAAGAAAAAATTATCTTTCCATGATCACTCTCGGTTTTAGAGTTCTTTTCAAGTTTCTGGAATTTATATGTATTATGATTATATTGCTAATTTTCGTTCTATTTTAACTTATTTAAAGTACAAATTTAATTGCCTTCCTCTTATATTTCACACCCAAATATACCAAATGTGAAAATTGTTAAATGTGCAGACTACTGATTTTAATCTTTTCAAAAATCAAGGTGTAAATTAGTGGAGTAATCTTTTGAACTAACTAAAACTTACACATTTTGATACTCTTGGCATAAAGGTTTGGGTTGTCATCTGTTGTGAGGCATTTCCTGTACTGGCATTCTTATATTACTTTAGCTGAAACTCTATCACTGGACATTTTTTTCTATTTCTTTTACTTTTAAAATTTTCTTCCTTCTCTACAAATGTATTTAGTACTTTAAAGATTCCTTTACTACTATATATCTTTTTCTTTCTCTCTTTTAAACTGAATTAACACTTTATATTCTTATAAGAGATTCTAAGAATAATTTTTTTAAAAAGAACATAATTGGTGAAGGCACGTGGAAGGGATCTGGCCCAGCTGTGAGATTGGCGACTGAGAGAGATTTGAGGGGACCTGTCAGCTTTGTGTGTTTCTCTTCTCTTCTTCTCTTGAAGCTCTCCTGTGGTGGCCAGAAAGGGCCCAGCAAAAACTTTCTTCTAGAGGCACTTAGATCAAAAGGCCAAGAAAGGCTGAGTGAGTGAACACTAGAGATGTCAGGCAGAGAGTAGACTCCTTTTTCTGTGAAGGCAGGTGGGAGGGGACTGGTCCAGCTGTGAGATAGACGACTGGGAGAGACTGAAGGGATCTGTCAGCTGTGCATGTTTTTCTTCTCTTCTGTCTACTGAATTTCTTCTTAGAAATACAGGAAGGACACAGCAAAAACTGTCTACTAGAGGCTCCAGAAGAGCATGGTCACTCCGCTTCGATTCACAGTCCCACTCTATTTCTAACTAATGAACCCGACCATAACATGCAGAAAAAAAATCACACTACAAGGATGATAATAGGGAAACCTCTCAGGCAAACATCATGTACAGAGAATGAAGACGATACTTGTAAAGACCCTAAAAATATCAACCACCTATTTGATCTTTCAGATAAGTTTAGAATAGAAATATAGAGGATCCTCGTAGAAGTCAAAGAAAACATAGCTCTAGCTGAACAGGGCACAAAAGCAGAAATCAGAAAACTACAAACTGCAATAAGAGATCTGAAAAATAAGCTGAACTGAAAACCTCAATGGAAAGTCTCTCCAACAGGGTAACAGCAGCTGAGGACAGAATCCGTGAACTGGAAAATTAAATGCAGAACAACTCCATAAAACAGAAGAGATTGGAAAGAATCATAAGATAATCTATCAGACAATAGGAAAAGTAGTTTTCCACAAAGAAAGAGAACAAAACTTGATAAACCATAATTCAAAGGGAAATCAGAGACTACTTTGAGAAACTCTATGCCACCAAACACGAGAACATGGAAAACATGGATAAATTCTTGGATTTTTATTATCTTCCACAGTTGAATAAGGAGGATATAGCATATATATATATATATATATATATATATATATATGCATATATATACATATATATATGTATATATATATATATATACACCCCCATCACTATTGAGGAAATTAAAACTTTAAACAAAAGTCTGCCAAAAAACAAGTGTCCAAGCCCAGATGGATTCACTAATGATTTCTTTCAAACCATTCAAGAGAAACTACTATCAAACCTGCTCAGGATCTTACATGAAATTGAAAAAACAGGTACATTTCCAAATAGTTTTATGAAGCCAAGATCACCTCAAAACCAAAAATAGAGAGAAATTCTGCCAAAAAAGAAAATTACAAGCCAATATTCCCAATGAACCGAGATGTAAAGATTCTCAACAAAATCCTGGCAAATAGGATCCTATGTATCATAAAAAAGAGCATTCACTATGATCAAGTAGGTCCCATCACAATAATGAAAGGATGGTTTAACAACCATAAATGTACCAACATAATACAGAACATCAAAAACAAGAAAAATAAAAATCACATGATCATATAAATAGACACAGAGAAACTAAATAATAAGGTCCTATACCCATTATTGATAAAATAAAAGCTCTAAGCAATATGTGAAAGAAATGAACATCTCTCAATATAGTAAAGACCATCTACCACAAGTCAATGGAAAATATTATTCACAATGGAGAATAATTAAAGCTTTCCCTCTAAATTTGTTACAAGACAAGGCAGTCCTGTCTCACGTGCAATTCAACAGAGTACTGGAATTACTTGCTATTGTGAATAGGCAAGAAGAAGATAACAAAGGAATCCAGATAGGAAATGAAGAAGTTAAGCTTTCAGTGTTTGCAGATGACAAGTTACTCTATTTAAAAAACCCTTAAAACTCTACCAGAAAGCTTTGAGAAACAATAGTTTCATATAGCAATGTGGCAGGCTACAAAATTAACACACAAAAATCAATGGTCTTTTTATACATGAATAAAGATAGGGAAGAAATGAACATTAAAATAACAACACCATTCACATTAGTGCCACACAAACTCAAATATCTTGGAGTCAACTTGACCAAATAAGTGAAGAAAGTATGCAATGAGAACTATAAAACCCTGCTCAAAGATGTAAGTGAGGACACAAGGAAACGGAAACATATACTCTGCTAATGGATAGGCAGGATTAGCATAATAAAATAGCAATATTCCCCAAAGCATTATACAGATTTAATGAGATCTCTCTAAAGATACTCATGGCAATCTTCAAAGAAGTGGATAAAACACTTTTGAAATTCATTTGGAATGCTAACCACACTTGAATAGCTAAAGCACTCCTTGGCAAAAGGAATATGGGAGGCATTGGTTTCCCCAATTTCAAACTGTATTAAAATAGCTATCAAAACAGCATGGTATTGAAAAAAAAAAGACAGACCCTCAGATTGGTGGAATAGGCTTCATATTCAGAGAATGTTCCACACACATTAATCACCTAGTTTTTCATAAAGAAGAAAGAAATCATAAATGGAGCAAGGAAAGCCTCTTCAACAAATGGTGTTGGCACAACAGTTTAGCCACTTGAAAAAAGCTAACTCAGACCCCCAGCTAACATCATATACAATGGTAAAATCCAAATGGACCTTGATATTAGATATGAAACCATAAGGTGTATTGAACAGCATACATGTAAAACATTCCATGGCATTGAGACTAAAGACATCTTTAAGGAGGGAAGAACACTCTCCAAATGAGTGGAAGCAAAGATAAACAGATGGGACTATATTAAGCTGAAAGCTTCTGAACCTCAAAACAATAGTGCCCTGGATACAAGAGCCACCCACTGATTGGGAGAAACTATTCACCCAATACCCATCAAATAGGGGCTTAGTATTCAAAATATACTAGGCACTGACAGAATTTTATAAGAAAACAACATCTAGTCCCTTCAAAAAATGGGAAGAAGTAATGAACAGACACTTTGTCAAAGAAGAAATATAAATGGTCAAAAGGTACATGAAAAAATGCTTCACATCACTAATAATCAGGGATATGCAAATGAAAACCACTATGAAGTACCATATTACACCACAGAGATTGGCGCATATAACAAAGATTGAGATTAAGCGGTGTTGGTGGGGATGTGGAGAGAAAGCAACCCTTATTCAGTGCTGATGGGTATGCAGTCTAGTTCAATTTTTATAGAAAGTGACATGGAGATTCCTCTAAAATATGAAAATTGAGCTCCCAAACGATTCCTAGGGATATACCCTACGATCATAAGCCAGTGCTAGCCTAAGACAGACTGTGGTTCGATTCCCCAGCTTCTCATTTTACCCAAGCCAGTAGCGATTTCTGAGTGCATAACCATGTGTAAAACCTGAGTGTCATTGGGTGTGGTGCAAAAAAAAACAAAACAAAACAAGAAAATTAAACATTGGAAATTCATTCACATTATTTCCATTGTTTGTAGCTTTCTTTTTTTTTGGGGGGGGGTGTCACCCGGCAGTGCTCAGGGGTTAATCCTGGCTCCATGCTCAGAAATTGCTCCTGGCAGGCACGGGGGACCATATGGGGCACCGGGATTCGAACCGATGACCTTTTGCATGAAAGGCAAACGCCTTACCTCCATGCTATCTCCCGGGCCCCTGTAGCTTTCTTTTTATTTTACTTATTTATATTTAAACTACTGAAAAGCAAAAATCATAGTTATCCTAATCAGTAAACAAAAAGTAATTTATTTCCTTACATTTAACGCAATGGTATTTTTGTTTGTCTCTTTCTTTTTGGGTCACACCTGGTGACACTCAGGAATTACTCCTTGCTATATACCCAGAAATTGCTCCTGGCTTGGGGAACTATATGGGATGCTGGAGGATCAAATTGCAGTCGATCCTAGGTTAGCATATGTAAGGCAAACGCCCTACCACTTGCCATGGATCTGACCTCCAAACTTATTTTAATTAATTCTAATTAGCAGAAATTTTGTTTTTAATAATAACAGAAAAACTTAAAATATTAGAGTTCTAATATATCTTTTTATAATTTTAAATATGTGTTTGAAGACAGTACATTATAACATAAAAATAACATAAATAAAATAATGATTATTTTATGTTTTATTAAACTACAGATGGTAATATGGTTTTCACCTTTTTAAACCCCTAATTGCTAATTTGATTTATTATCCAGTTCAGGATTTATGCAACATTGCTTTTCTAGGGTTATTTTTAGATAGCAACTGACTCATCACATTTAAGTCACATTAAGAACTTTTCAAAAAAATTAACCAGTATTTTTATGTTCTGATTATACTGATTGACATCATCACTCATGAGATACATTTTAAATAAGGTATTGAGTTACCATAAATTATAAATGACTCTGTTTTTTGCATCTCACAGATGCAATTATTCAGGGAATCAGCAATATCTTCCTTTCTCTGAGCAATGCATTTAAGTGAGCCACACACAAACTGTCAGAAAGTTGTCAGAAAATTATATGGTAAGAATTGTGAATTATCTATCATATCAATTCCATATAGCAGAGGAGTTGGAAAAGAACATTAAATCAAATGATCAGACAACAGAAAAATTTCTCAATGAAAGTGAACAGTTGAAAATAGAAGTATTTGATAATCTCAACAGAAACAACGTAAAAATCATTGGAGACACAGTCACACAGGAAGCTGTACTGAGAGGAAAATTTATAGCTTAGCAAGCACACACCAAGAAGAAGAGACTACATGAATAACCTGATGACACAACTTATAAAATTAGGAAATGATTAACAAAAGGAGCCAAAAATATTTAGGCAGGGGCCAAAGCGATAGCACAGCAATAGGGTGTTTGCAGTGCACATGACTTACCTAGGACAGAGCTTAGTTTGATATCTAGCATTCTTTATGGTACCCCAAGCCAGGAGCGATTCCTGAGCACATAGCCAGGAGCAACCTCTGAGGGCTACGGCGTGGTCCCAAACCAAAAAAAAACAAAAAACAAAAACAGAAAGGCAGAAGGAAATAGCAAAGCTTAGAGCAGAAATCAATGCAGTGAAGGTAAAAAAATAATCTGAAAGATCAACTAAAGCAAAAGTTGATTATTTTAAAAAATAAACAAGATTGATAAACCACTGGCAAAACCCACAAAAGAAGAAAGACAAAGAAAAAGTTTTTTGTTTTTTTGGGTCACCTTCGGCAGTACTCAGGGCTTAATTCTCGATCTATGCTAAGAAATCACTCCTGGCAGGCTCAGGGAACCTTATGGAATGCATGGCAGGTAAACACCCTACCTCCATGCTATCTCTCTGGCCCCATAGTGAGAAAGAAATTTGATATACTGAATTAGAAGTGAAAGATTACTACAGACATTGCACAGATTCAAAGGATAATCAAAGACTACTTAGAGAAAATTCCATGAAACATTATAAACTGGAAGAAATGAATAAGTTCTTGAAGTTTTATAGCATTCCACATTTGAATCAGAATGATGTAGCATATCTAAACTAACTGATCACTATTGTGGAAATTAAAATCTTAATCAAATGTTTTCCCAAAAACAAAAGCCATGCCCAGTTGTATAACTAATGAATTATTTCAAACATTTCAAAAAGAACTACTACCAATACACTCTAGGCTGTTCATAAAATTGAAGAAACAGAAACATTACAAAATATTTTTATGAGACTAATATTACCCTAGTACCAAAAACTGAAAGAGATGCTACTATAAAAGAAAACTATAGACAAATATCCCTGAGGAAGACAGATGCAAAGATCCTCAACAAAGTCCTGGCAGATAGGATCCAACACCTCATCAAGAAGGTCATTCACCACAATCAAATACTTCTCATCCTTTAAACCCAAGGATGGTTTAACATTAGTAGAACAATCAGCATAGTATGCCATATCAGCAACAACAACAAAAAAGAAAAACCAATCGATCAAAAGAATAGATGCAGAAAAAGCATTTTATAAGTTACAACGCCCATTCTTTTTATATCTGTACTTAAAGACCTTGATTACAACTATGATTGTGATTGAGTTTCAGTCATGTAAAGAACAATCCCCATCAGCAGTGCAACATTCCCCTAATCAATGCCCCAAATCTCCTTCCTCCCCACCCAACCCCCACCTGTACTCTAGACAGGCATTCTACTTTCATCATTCATTCACAATGTTATAATAGTTCAGAATGTAGTTATATCTCTAACTGCACTCATCGCTCTCTGTGGTGAGCATCATGTAGTGAGTTGGAACTTCCATCCGTCTTTTTTTTTCTCTATGAAAATTATTGCAAGAATGAATTTCATTTTTCTTAAAACCTGTAGTTGAGTGAAATGATGCTGTGTTGATCTCTCTCCCTCTGACTTATTTCACTCAGCATACTAGACTCCATGTACATCCATGTATAGGAAAATTTTATGACTTCATCTATCCTGACAGCTGCATAATATTACATTGTGTTATGTACCACAGTTTCTTTAGCCGCTCATTTGTTGAAGGTCTTCTTGGTTGTACCCAGAGTCTGGTTATTTTAAATACGTGTGAGGAAGGTATTTTTGTATTGTACTTTTGTGTTGCTAAAATATATCCCTAGGAGTGATATGTCTGGATCTAATGGGAGCTCAATTTCCAGTTTTGTGAGGAATCTTTATATTGCTTTCCATAAAGCTTGAACTAGATGGCATTCCCATCAGCAGTGAATAGAGTTCCTTTCTCTCCACATCCCAGCCAGGACTGCTTTTTTAATTCTCTGTGATGTGTGCCAATCTCCGTAGTGTAAGATGGTACCTTATAGTTGTTTTGATTTGCATATCCCTGATGATTAATGATGTGGCGCATTTTTTCATGTTCCTTTTGGCCATTTGCATTTCTTCTTTGACAAGGTGTCTATTCATTACTTCTTCCCATTTTTGAAGGGATTAGATGTTGTTTTCTTGTAAAGTTCATCAATGCCTTGTATATTTTGAATATTACCCCCTTATCTGATGGGCATTGGGTGAATAGTTTCTCCCACTCAGTGGGTGGCTCTTGTATCCTGGGCACTGTTTCCTTTGAGGTGCAGAAGCTTCTCAGCTTAATATATTCCCATCTTTTTATCTCTGCTTCCATTCTTTTGGAGAGTGTTCTTTCCTCCTTAAAGATGTCTTTAGTCTCAATGCCATGGAATGTTTTACATATATGCTGTTCAATACACCTTATGGTTTCATATCTAATATCAAGGTCCATTTGGATTTTACCATTGTACATGATGTTAGCTGGGGGTCTGAGTTTGTTTTTTTGCAAGTGGTTAAACTGTTGTGCCAGAACCATTTGTTGAAGAGGTTTTCCTTGCTCCATTTATGATTTCTTTCTCTTTTATGAAAAACTAGGTGATTATATGTGTGTAGAACATTCTCTGAGTATCAAGCCTATCCCACCAATCTGAGGGTCTGTCTTTTTTTTTCAATAATATGCTGTTTTGATGGCTATTGCATTGTAATACAGTTTGAAATTGGGGAAACCAATGCCTCCCATATTCCATTTCCCAAGGAGTGCTTTAGCTATCAAGGGTGGTTACCATTCCAAATGAATTTCAAAAGTGTTTGATCCACTTCTATGAAGATTGTCATGAGTATCTTTAGAGAGATCTCATTAAATCTGTATAATGCTTTGGGGAATATAGCTATTTTTATTATGCTAATCCTGTGTATCCATTAACAGAGTATATGTTTCCATTTCCGTATGTCCTCTCTTATTTCTTGGAGCAGGGTTCTATTGTTTTTTTTTTTTTTTTTTTTTTTTTTTTTTTTTTTTTTTTGTACATTCCTTCATGCCTTTAGTCAAGTTGACTCCAAGATATTTGGGTGTGTGTTGCACTAATGTGAATGTGATTGATTCTCAATGTCCATATTTTTACTATCATCATTAATGTATAAAAAGGCCATTGATATTTGTCTGTTAATTTTTTTCCTGTTTTTATATTTTTTATTCTATGGAACATCCCCTTCACGAGTACAACATTCCCACCACCAATGTCCCAAATCTCCCTCCCTCCCAACCCACCCTCACCTGTACTCCAGACAGGTTTTCCAGTTCCCTCATTCCTTCACATGATTAGGGTAGTTCTTTATGTAGTTGTTTCTATAACTGCACTCATCACTCTTTGTG
The DNA here is from genome assembly GCA_004027635.1 of Crocidura indochinensis. NCBI lineage: Eukaryota > Metazoa > Chordata > Mammalia > Eulipotyphla > Soricidae > Crocidura > Crocidura indochinensis. The sequence goes on along the minus strand of PVKC010004430.1, from coordinate 9,083 downwards.
GTGAGCTTCGTTAAGTGAGCTGGAAGTTCCAGCCCTCCTCCCATTGTCTCTGAGGATTGATGCAAAAATAACTTTTATTTTTCTCAGAACCCATAGATGAGTGAGACTATTCTGCATCTCTCTCTCACTCCCTCTGACTTATTTCACTCAGCATGGTAGATTTCATATACATCCATGTATAGGAAAATTTCATGACTTCATCTCTCCTGACGGCTGCATAATATTCCATTGTGTATATGTACCACAGATTCTTTAGCCATTCATCTGTTGAAGGGCATCTTGGTTGTTTCCAGAGCCTGGCTTTTGAATAGAGCTGCACTAAATATAGGTGTGCGGAAGGGATTTTTGTATTGTATCCTTGTGTTCTTAGGATATATCCCTAGCAGTGGAAGAGCTGGGTCTAATGGAAGCTCAATTTCCAGATTTTGGTGAAATCTCCATATCGCTTTCCATAGAGGTTGAACTAGACGGCATTCCCACCAGCAGTGGATAAGAGTTCCTTTCTCTCCACATCCACGCCAGCACTGATTTTTCTCATTCTTTGTGATGTGCGCCAGTCTCTGTGGTGTGAGGTGATATCTCATCATTGTTTTGATTTGCATCTCCCTGATGATTCGTGAGGAGGAGCATTTTTTCATGTGCCTTTAAGCCATTTGCATTTCTTTTTTTTTTATCAAAGTGTCTGTTCATTTCTTCTCCCCATTTTTTGATGGGATTAGATGCTTTTTTCTTGTAAAGTTCTGTCAGTGCCCTGTATATTTTGGATATTAGCCCCTTATCTGATGGATGTTGGGTGAATAATTTCTCCCACTCGGTGGGTGACTCTTGTATCCTGGGCACTATTTCTTTTGAGGTGCAGAAGCTTCTCAGTTTAATGTAATCCCATCTGTTGATCTCTGCTTCCACTTGTTTGGAAAGTGTAGTGAACTCCTTGAAGATGCCTTTCATTTCAATGTCATGGAGTGTTTTACCGATGCATTTTTCTATATACCTTATGGTATCAGGACTGATATCGTGTTCTTTAAACCATTTCATTTTACCTTCGTACATGATGTTAACTGGGGGTCTATGTTCACAAGTGGCTAACTAGTTCTGCCAGCACCCACTTGTTGAAGAGGTTTACCCTGCTCCACTAAGGATTTCTTGCTCCTTTGTAAAAAATTAGCTACTTGCATGTCTGGGGGACAATGTCTGAGAATTCAAGCCTATTCTACTGATCTGAAGGTCTGTCTTTATTCCAATACCATGCTGTTTTGATGATTATTATTTTGTAGTACAGTTTAAAGATGGGAAAAGTAATTCCTCCCATTTTCCTTTTCCCTAGGAGTGCTTTAGCTATTCTAGGGTTTTTATTGTTCCAGATGAACTTCATAAGTGTTTGATCCACTTCTTTGAAGAATGTCATGCTTTTGGGAGTATTGCCATTTTAATGATGTTAATCCTGCTAATCCAGGAACAGGGAATGTGTTTCCATTTCCATGTGTCCTTTCTTATTTCTTGGAGCAGGGATTTATAGTTTTCTTTGTATAGGTCCTTCACGTCTTCAGTCAAGTTGACTCCAAGATATTTGATTTTGTGTGGTGCTATTGTGACTGGGATTACCTTCTTGAATTCTTTCTCTTCCCTAACATTATTGGTGTATAAAAAGGCCAGTGATTTCTGTGAGTTAATTTTGTAGCCCGCCACCTTGCTATATGAGTCTATTGTTTCTAGAAGCTTTTTGGTAGAGTCTTTAGGGTTTTCTAGGTAGAGTATCATGTCGTCTGCAAACAATGAGAACTTAACTTCTTCCTTTCCTATCTGGATTCCCTTGATATCCTTTTCTTGCCTGATCACTATAGCAAGAAATTCCAGTACTATGTTGAAGAGGAGTGGTGAGAGCGGACAGTCTTGTCTTGTACCAGAGTTTAGAGGAAAGGATTTTCACTTTTCTCCATTAAGGATAATGTTTGCCATTGGCTTGTGGTATATGGCATCAACTAGATTGAGAAAGGTTCCTTCCATTCCCATCTTGCTAAGAGTTTTGATTAAGAATGGGTGTTTGACCTTATCAAATGCTTTCTCTGTCTATTGATATGCTCATGTGAGTTTTATTTTTCTTCTTGTTGATGTTGTGCATGATTTTGATAGATTTACGGATATTGAACCATCCTTGCATTCCTGGAATGAAACCTACTTGACCGCAGTGTATTATCTTCTGGATGACGCCTTGGATCCTATTTTCCAGGATTTTGTTGAAGATCTTTGCATCGGTATTCATCAGGAATATTGGTCTGTAATTTTCTTTTTTGTCAGCATCTCTGTCTGGTTTTGGTATCAAGATGCTGTTAGATTCATAAAAATCTGTTTGGGAGTATTCCCGTTTTTTCAATTTCATGAACAGCCTGGCTAGGATTGGTATTAGCTCCTCTTGAAAGATTTGAAAAAATTCATTAGGAAATCTATCTGGGTCTGGGCTTTTCTTTTTGGGCTGAGGTTTTTTACAATTTCAATTTCCTCAGTGGTGATTGGGGCGTTTAGCTATTCTACCTCTTCCTTATTTAAATATGGATGGTTACATGTGTCCAAGAATATTTCCATTTCTTCTAGGTTCTCATGTTTAGTAGCATAAAGTTTCTCAGAGTAGTTTCTGATTACCCTTAGAATATCTGCAATATCCATCGTGATCTTCCCCCTTTTCATTTCTAATATGGGTTATCAGATTTCTCTCTCTCTCTCTCTCTCTCTCTCTCTTTCTTTGTGAGTTTTGCCAATGGCCTATCAATCTTCTTTATTTTTTCAAAGAACCAACTTCTGCTTTTATTGATGTTTAGGATTGATTTTCGGTTTTCCATTTCATTGAGTTCTGCTTTCAGCTTTGTTATTTCCTTCTGTCTCCCTATTTTTGCTTCCTTTTGTTGGTCCTTTTTAATTTTTTGAGCTGCGTCATTAGGTTATTCAGGTATGCCCCTTCTTCCTTCCTGATGTGTGCTTGTAGAGCTATAAATTTTCCTCTCAGGACCGCTTTTGCTGTGTCTCTTAGATTCTGGGGAGTTGTGTCTTCACTATCATTTGTTTCCAGGAAAATTTTGATTTCCTTTTTGATTTGATCTCGGACCCACTGGTTGTTCAGTAGCAGAGTGTTTAATTTCCAGTTGTTAATGATTTTCTTCTGTGTGGCTTTGTAGTTCATATCTAATTTCAGAGCCTTGTGGTCGGCAAAGGTATCTTGCAAGATTTCTATCCTCTTGATTTTATGGAGATATGTTTTATGTGTCAGCACGTAGTCTATCCTGGAGAATGACCCATGTACATTGGAGAAGAATGTGTATCCAGTTTTTTGGGATGGAGTGTCCTATATACATCTACTAGTCCTCTTTCGTCCATTTCTCTGTTTAGGACTAGTATGTTTTTGTTGGGTTTCAGTCTGGTTGACCTATCAAGTGTTGATAGGGCTGTGTTGAGGTCTCCTATAATTATTGTGTTTTCATTGATTTCTTCTTTCAGATTTGTCAGTAACTGTATTAAATAATTTGCTGGTCTCTCATTGGGTGCATATATGTTTAATAGTCTGATTTCTTCCTGTTGCACATATCCCTTGATTAGAATAAAGCGTCCATCATTGTCCCTTACCACTTTTCTGAGTATAAATTTGGCGTCATCAGATATTAATATGGCCACCCCAGCTTTTTTGTGGGTATTATTTGCTTGTAAGATTTTCCTCCAGCCTTTGATTTTAAGTGTATTTTTATTCTGAGTATTCAGATGTGTTTCTTTTAGGCAGCAGAAGGTTGGATTCGTCTTTTTGACCCACTTTGCCACTCTGTATCTTTTAATTGATGAATTTAGTCCATTAACATTGAGGGAGATGATTGTCATATGATTTAATGTCATCTTTGTAGATAAGTTTGCTGTCTTTGTTGGTCTCTCTTCTCTTAGAGTAGACCTGTTAGTTTCTCCTTTAAGGCTGGTTTATCATCTGTGACGTTTTTAAGCTATTGTTTATCCATGAAGCTATGTATTTTTCCTTCAAACCTGAACGTGAGTCGGGCTGGGTGCAGTATTCTCGGTGAGGCATTCATTTCATTCAGTCTTGTCACAATATCCCACCATTGTCTTCTGGACTTTAAAGTTTCTTGTGACATGTTTGCTGTAAATCTTAGGTATGCTCCTTTGAATGTAATTTCCCTCTTTGATCTTGCTGCATTCAGTATTCTATCTCTATCTGTGGGATTTTTCATTGTAATGAGGATGTGTCTGGGGGTGTTTTTCTTTGGGTCTCTCTTAGCTGGTACTCTTCAGGCGTGCAGGATTTGATTGCATGTAGTCGTTAACTCTGGTAGTATCTCTTTGATGATGTGTTTGACAGTTGTTTATTCCTAGTGATCTCCTACTTGGGTCTGGGACTCCAATGATTCTTATGTTGTTTCTTTTGGGTTTATCAAAGACTTCTATTTTCATCTGTTCACATTCCTTGAGTACTTTTTCCATTGCCTCATCATTTGTCCTAAGGTTCTTTTCCCATTTCTTCTGCTGTGTTGAGTTTTTCTGCATCTCATCTTCCAGTTCTCCGATCCTCTCCTCAGTTGCTGTTACCCTGCTGTCAAGGGTATCCACTGAGTTTTTCAGTTGTGCTACCATGTTTTTCAGTTTGGAGTTTTCTGAGTTCTGTCTTTGTGTTCTGTTCCGATCGATTTATGCTTTCTTGGAGTTTTACAAACATATTCCATATTTCAATTCTAAGTTTCTTATCCGAGAGGTTAAGCAGATGGTAGTGATTTTTAAGGTCATTCAAGCCATCATCTTCATTCTCGGAGTATAGTGTTTGCCCACAAGCTTTCCACATTGTCACGCTAATAGTGTGGTTTTTCCTGTGTGTTGAGATGGAGTTTATTGGTTAGAAAGAGTGCCCTCGTGGGGCCCGGGAGATAGCATGGAGGTAAGGCGTTTGCCTTTCATGCAAAAGGTCATCGGTTCGAATCCCGGTGCCCCATATGGTCCCCCATGCCTGCCAGGAGCAATTTCTGAGCATAGAGCCTGGAGTAACCCCTGAGCACTGCCGGGTGTGACCCAAAACCACAAAAAATAAAAAATCAAAGAGTGCCCTCAGTCCTCAGTTTTCTTAGCAGAGTGCTGCAGTGTGGAGTCTCCCACAGGAGGAGCAATCAGCTCTCTAATTGGGAAGCTCCACAGCCAGCCAGTTCTCACTCACTCATTGGCTCGCTGGCAGCTTCAGAATGCAGTGATTTCTGGGTTCACTTCCCAGGGTTCTGGTCTCTGAGCAGAGCTCCAAGAATTCAGGATGGACAGAAGCACAGGAAAAGAGTCCCCTCAGTTCTCAGTTTTCTGTTAATTTTGTAACCTGCCACATTTCTATATGAATCTGTTGTTTCTAGAAGTTTTTTGGTAGAATCTTTAAAGGAGTGGTGAGAGAGGACATTCTTGTCTTGTAAGAGAACTTAGAGGGAATGCTTTTAGTTATTAAACATTGAGGATATTATTTGCCATTTTCTTGCAGTAGATGCCCTTAACTATATTGAGAAATGTTCCTTTCATTCCCATCTTGTTGATGGTTTCTATCAAGAATGGGTTTTGGTATAAACTCTCATCAAGGTAGTAATGAAAGAACTTTTCTCAATATAATGAAGGTCATCTACTACCAGCCAATGGCAAATATTATTCTTAATGAAAGTAAACTAAAATCTTTTTCTATAAAATTTGGTTAAGGCAAGGCTGCCCTCTCTCACCACTTCTATTCAACATAGCACTGGAAGTTTTTACCTTAGCCTTTAGGCAATAAAAGATATCTAAGACATTCAGACGGGAAAGGAAGAAGTTAAGCTCTCACTGTTTGCAGATGACAAGATACTATCTTTAGAAAACCTAAATCTACTAAAAAGCTTCTAAAAACAGTTTTTATAACAATGTTGCTTTCTACAAAATTAATACTCAAAAATTGATGGCCTTCTTATATACCAGTAATGATAAAGAAAAATGGACATCAAAAAACAACCCCATTCACATTGGTGTCATAGAAACTCAAATATCTTGGAGTCAACATAACTAAAAAGGTGAAGGATGTATAAAAAATAAACTACAAAACCTGCTTCTAGAAATAGTATAGGTCACAATGAAATAGAAACACATACCCAACTCATGAATTGGCAAGATTAGCATCATTAAAATGGAAATGCTTCAAAAAGAATTGCATAAATTTAATGTAATTCCTCTAAAATTACCCATAACATTCTTCAAAAATGTGTATCAAACACTCCTGAAATTTATTTTGAACAATAACCACCTACAAAAAAGTGGAAAAGGAATATGGGAAGCATTACTTTCCCCAATTTTAAACTGATTTTACAAAGCTATAGTTATCAAAACAGCATGGTATTGAAATAGAGAAAGACATCAGATCAGTGGAATAGGTTTCAGTACTCAGAAAATGTTCCACAGACATATAATAATATTTAATTTTGGATCAATGGGCAAGAAACCAAAATGTAAGCCTCTTAAACAAGTGATATTGTCACAATTGCTTAGCCACTTGCACAAAAGAGAACTCAGTACCCATTAACTACATGCACAGATTTTAAATCCAAGTGGATTTAAGACCTAGATAAAAAACCTGAAACTATAAGGTATATAGAGCAACATGTAGGTATAAAACTCCATGATAGTGAGACTAAAGGCATCTCAATAAGGAAAAGCACTCCCAAGCAATGGAAGCATAGATAAACAGATGGGAATATATTAAGCTAAGAAGCTACTGCACCTCAAAGAAAACAGTGCCCAGGTTACAAAAGTCACCCACAGGATGGGAGAAACTATTCACGCAATACAGATCAGATAAGTGAATAATTTCAAAGATATACAAGGTTCTGGCAGAACATAAAAAGAAAAAAATCTAACACTATCAGAATTTGGGGAAAAATTAAAATAATTTCCATAAAGTAGAAATACATATGGCCAAAAGACATAATATTTTTTGACATAAAGAAAAAATCTTCATATCACTAATCATCAGAGAGATGCAAATAAAAACAACAATGAGGTACCATCTTATGCCACAGAGACTGGCAAACATCAAGAAAAACAAGAACAATCAGTGCTGGTGGAAATGTTGAGCGAAATATATTTTTATTCACTGCTAGTGGGAATGCTGTCTATGCAAGCCTTTATGGAAAACAATATGGAGATTCTGCAAAAAACTGGAAATTGAGCTCCCGTATGTTCCAGCTATACCAAATTTAGGTATATCTAGGAACACAAAAATAAAACCAAATATCCCTTTTTCTCACATATATTGACTGAATCATTATTTCAATATCCAGAATTTGGAAAAAACCAAGATGCCCTTCAATAGTCGAATGGCGAAAGAAAATATGGTATGCATACACAATGGAATACAATAAGGCCATCAGTAGAGATGAAATTATGAAATTATTCTATACATGGATGCATATGGGGTCTATTATGATGGGTGAAACATGTCAGAGAGAGACACAGAGAATAGTCTCACTCATCTATCAGTTTAAAAAAAATGACAAAGTAAAAGAAAAGACAGTATTGTAATAATGCCCAGAGACAATAGAGCTGAGCATCAGAAGGACCAGCTCAAAGTATGAAGCTCATCACAAAAAGTAGTGAATGCAGTTAGGGGAATAACTCCAATAACATGTAGCATAACAATTTTAATTAGTGAGAGGAGTAGAATGCCTGCTGTCTCGAATATAGTCAGAGGGGCATTGGTGATGGCAATATTGCACTGGTGAAGTCGGTACTTTGTTTATGACTTAAACCGACTACAATCATTCTTCTAGTCGTGGTGCTTAAATAAACATTTTATATTAAAAAACAACGATTTTATTTACAACATCAAAAAAGAATTATTTTCTCTGCCATAATAGTTATTTTATTTACAATATAGAAGATGCAAGACATGAAATGCCAGAATACATAGCCTTCTCTAAGCCAACTCTACTCTGCAATTTCCCGTGAGAAATTATACTAAATTTTTTGATTACAAAATCCAAATAATTGGGATTGAGCCTGGAGCAAGGAGTCAGTTGATCTCTATCTTACTTATTGAGTCTATTAAGCTTTCCTGAAGCAGATATCAAGGGACTCTTTATTAAACAGATACCAAATAAAGAGGCAAGTCCTATAGATGATTTTCTAGAAAATATAAAAGTCAAGTCAAGACAGAAAATAAGCTATTAGGACTCAAGTAGGTTTCTGATTATTAAAGAACACTTTAAAATGAATTCAACACTGAAAATCAACAAATTCTTTAGAAGCAGTGCTTATCAGAATGGCTAAATGGATCAAAAAGATTAATCCAGTTTTCTGTTGCCTACACGATGTACATCTGAATAGTCAGAAAAAGCATAGACTCAAAATCAAAGGTTGGAGGAAAATCATTCAAGGAAACAACACCCTTAAAAAAACTGGGGTGGCCATATTAATATCAGATGACACAAACTTTAGACTCAGAAAAGTTGTAAGGGACAAAAATGGACACTTCATAATAAACAAGGGATATGTGCAACAGTGTTGCACGAAAATGTTCTGGAGTAAACACAACATCCTTCTTTTTTTCCTTCTGCTTTAATCTCTTTATTCGGGGGGGACGCTTCTTATTCTCAACAACGTTGCTGAGCTAATTTATCCTTCTCGGCCGCCAAAATGTTGCATAAAAATACTCTGGAGTAAACACAACATTCTTCTTTTTTCTTTCTGCTTTAATCTCTTTATTTCGGGGGACGCTTCTTATTCTCTATCTTCTCTCTTTCTCTCAGTCTTTCTCTCTGTCCTTTACTCTTCTTCTCTGAGTAAACTTATATCTCTTTTCTGCTTATCTATATCTTCTTCTCTTTGTATCTATCTTATTCTTCTCTGTCTAATCTACTGTACCTTCTTCTTCTCTGTATATCCATATTTCTTATTCTTATTCTCTATTAGACTCTCTGTCTGTGGGCCCTTTTCCTTATTCTCTTAGTCCCCGTCTCTCCCCATCTCTCTCTCTCCCTGGGCCCCTTCGGCCTGCTAGCCCTCTAGCTCCGCCTGTTCTCTAGCTCTGCCATTTTGCTCCGCTTAGCTCC
>PVKC010004429.1:0-27341 GCA_004027635.1 Crocidura indochinensis | reverse complement strand
TCTACTGAAAATGTCAACTATCATTTTTAGTTCTCCCCTCCTTGCTTTGCTACTGATCAGTTCAGAATTCCATTGTTCATCCTAATTTGACCAATTTTAGGCACTTCACACATTGACTTCCTTTCTTGTTACATCATTATTCCCCAAGTGTCCACCTACAAAGAGATGTTAACCAGAGACAGTTTCCCAAATAAGAATTAGAGACCTTTGGCAAATGATACATAGCAAAAGCAGGCATTCGATTTTTTGATGATATTATATATTTGTATACAATATCATGTAGTTATATATCCTTAACCTCTACCTTCATCCAGTGTGTTTTATCACTTTTCTGACCAATATTTGATCCCTGAAAGCCTTTGCTTGTTTGTTTGTTTGATTATTTATTTACTTTTGTTGGACACTTCCTCTTCCCATCCTGAAATAGTCTTTCTCTCAAGAGTGCCAGCATTGATACATACATGAGGTTGGACTTGCCATTATTAAAAATTACTCCTTTTTCTGACTCTCTTGCTTCCGTTACCCAGGGGGATTTTGATTCAGGCATTCTTCTGGCTTGACATCCACAGGGGAAGTGATGAAGACATTCATTATTTAAAAGTTTGGAAGCCACAAGAACTACAGTCTCTAACCAGATTGGATTGACTTTTTAGCTCTTTTGATTAATAATGCATTCACCCGAGGATATGTGAATTGTGTGCGTCCTAACTTGCTAACAAAAGGAAAAGGAGGGGAGGGATTGTTAACATGGCTTCTATGTTATTGGACTTAACACTTTGGACCCACCCAAGCTTCCAGGTGCCATGGAACCTGTGCCAGAGTTTCCATCCCTGATCAATATTTAATGATGAATGGACCAGAGTATTCATGAGGTCCCTGCAGAATACCATTTGCACCTACATCTCCCAAGCCATGATGTTGAAAAACACTTCCTCCCAGAAAGAAATGATGAGGTTTCCACTAATGAGAGTCCAGCTTCCACTGGCTTTTCAGATCATTGAGGTTTCATTTTTTTCCCTGGATTTCTTACAAGAGAGAAATCTTCCCTGAGCCAAGGAGGTTGTTTATCAAGGTGGCCTGCGATTTTTTTTTTGGGGGGGGTAGCAAATGAAGCTTTTGCAAGGGTGGGATTTAAAAAGAGCATGATTTAATTTTATTTTAGATTTTTTTTTATTTAAACCATTGTGATTGAAAAAGCTATTCATAGTTGGGTTTTAGACATATAACGTTTCAGGACCAATCCCACCACTAGTGTCAACCACCTTCCACCAATATTCCCAGAGTTCATCCCATACCACCATCCCTGCCCCAGCCTGCCAGCATAAGAGGCATCTTTTGAGTTTGTGTGTTCAAGTTTGGGTCTCATGATTTCATTTTTATGGAATTTGGCTTGGATATTTATTTCTGTCCTTTCTTAATACTATTAATGCACCTGAGACCCCACTGTCTCTGGCCCCCTTCCTTTCATATGTGTGAAAGAGCATGATTTAATTTGTGAATGACCCTGAGAGGTGCATCTGAACTTGCCCAATGTGCTCTGTGACAACACTTCCAGTTGGCAGCTGAGAATAGAATTTGGAGTTGTGCCGCTGGCGTTGACTAGGTGTGTGGCTTGGGTCAGGCATCTGCCTTGAGCTCCCTTGCCATTGTCTATTATGTGATGAATAACACCAACCTTTTGCTGGGAAGTATGAGCAAGATCATACAAAATACCTACACAGTACTGGCAGTAGGGCAGTATCCCATTGTTTCTTACTTGAATCTGTAGAGCATATAAAACAGAATTTGCATTATGAAGGACTGGGTATTATTCATGGCATTTAAAGTATTCTTGTTAGTCAATAGAACAATATTAAGCTGTGCTGTGTATTACAAGTGGTTCCTATGCAATAATGCTTTTGAGTACATGTAGGGAATCTGATTGGTGGTATCTCACATTTAAAAGAGATTGATCGGAACAAGAACTTGGTATTAAAAGGAGGGAAGTATTATGCCTGATACCCTCTAAGAAACAGTATTGCAAACCAAAGTGTCTGAAAGGAAAAAAGAAAAGTTTCTGCCACAAAGGCAGGCTTGGGGATAAGAGGGAAATTGGGGACATTGGAGAAGGGAAGTGGACACTGGTAAAGGGATTGGTGCTCACACAGTGTAGGACTGAAACTCAGTTACGAACAATGTTATATATCCATGGGAGTCAATACATTAAAATGTTAAGAAGAAACCATCTAAGAAACAGAGAAATAACGAGTAGTGATAGGAGTCTAGAAGTGAAAATATAGCAAGTAGAAAAAAGCATTTGCTTTGCACATGACTTAACTGGATTGTACACCTGACATATGAATGGCCCCACCAGGCCTGCCAGGAGTGACTCCCGAGCACAGGACCATGAGCAAGCCCTGAACATCAATGGGTATGTCCCTCAACAACAAACCCAAATTAGAGTAGCCAAATTAGATAGAACCTGCTTTCATCCTACAAAGTTCATCACTAAAGAGTTAACTTAGTAATTTCACCATTGCTGTGATAACAACAGGGATTCTATCATTTCTCTCAGAATATTCCTAACTTACCATTGATTGAGGTTGAGTTTAGCCCTTTTCTATATACCCAAGTCCCTGATAATCAAAGAAAGGATTTATTTTTTATAATCAAAGCAAACAAACTAACAGCATTTTACTGAGGCCTCAGGACTTCCATACCCCAGGATGTCCCTTCAAACCTCTAGCTTCCTGCCAAGCAGGGTCTTAGACCCTCTAGTCTATAGAGAAAAGACATATTGGCTCTTTTCTGAGGTAAAGCCACATAGCACCAGGCTGGGTTTTTTCCCTTGTCTTGTACCACTAGGGACACAAAGTCTTGAGGCTATTCAGCTCTTCATACCCTTCTGTTGTCTGAGCTGTAAACCAACTGAGTCTCTCATTGAATGAGCATTGCCATCAGCAGTGGAAGAGTGTTTATCTCCTGATCCCTTGGACATGTGCTAGAAGATTCTCTCCACTGCCCAGACTGTTCTATCATCTGGAATTTTTTCACAGGACAAGATAAAGGATGATGTTACAATGGTCTTCTTTTTGTTTGGGCAGGAAGATAGGCCTCCCCACCCAGGGCTCTCTCATCTTCCTTTTTCCACAGGGAAGTGACAGGCCTGACAGTGACCAGGGTAGTTTTTGGGCCTCAATCTTTGGTCTTCTGCTTCACAGAATTGGGGACAATTTGAGATGCTTGGAGTAAAAGTTTGCCAGCCTAGACACCAAGACAATGGTGCTGTGGGACTGGGCACCTTCCCCTCACAAGGTCTCCAGATAGGAATAGGCCCTTGGGTACAAAGTCACACCATCCGTTGAAGGTGACTAGAGGTCCCAGTTTCTGTGTTTTCCTTTGTTTGTTTGCTTTGGTTATGTTTTTGGACCATACTTGGAGGTGTTTAGGTTTTACTTCTGTCTCTGTACTCAGGAATCACTCCTAGAAGGCTCAAGGATCATATGGGGATGCCAGAAATCAAAACTAGATTGACTGCAAAACAAGTGCAAGTATCCTCCCATCTAGGTAATCTCTCCAACCCCAGATTCTTGATCTGTGCATTTCTATCTGCTGCTTCCTGTAGGGAGAAGACAGAAATGGGGACACACACCTGCTGAACTCCTATCCATTGCATGGGGACACATGTGCATCATCTGGTTCTGCAGGAGCCTCTCAATTTGGGTGGTGATGGGAGAGTTTCTGTCACCCCTCCAGGATATATTTAGGGTTTTATTCCCCATCCCCACTCTATCATGTGGCCCCGCCCAGGGAGCTGCCCACAGAGGCAGGAGACCATCCTGGTTTCTTCTTCTGCCAGTGCCTGCTATGGCACCCTCCAAACAGTATTTAATAGAAATCGCTGCCATTTGTCTTGGTGCGAGTTTTGTTATTTCTTTTTTCTTTTTTTTTTTCCATTAGGGATTAGACAGCCTCATCTTTCCCTGCCTCTCCTCAATTACTTTGCCCATATCTTTTGCATTTTCCTGCAGAACCGTTTTGCAGGTCCAAGGGAGAGATCTTTAGAGATAATCTGGTGATGATTACACATGCAGGCTCTCACACTACAGGCATTAAGAGATGAAAATTGCCTCACGTCCACTGTTGGACACCCCCTCAATACCTCAGCACTTCTGTCCCGAGGTGAAAATGCAAACAGAGGAGATGTTTAGGATCATTTTGACAGTTCACAAAATTAAGCAGGGATTAGGGATTCGTTCTTTTAAATAATGCCAGAGGGGTCACACCATGGTAATCATATCGTCTCGCAACAGGTCCAGTCAAAGTTGAGCAGATCAGCCGGGAAGAGAGAGAAGGGATGGCAGGTTATTAAGCGGCCATGCATCAGCTGCTGAAAATCTGTTCTTTAAACTTTACATTAACCAACTGCTTCCTGGACATGCTGTCCCCAGCTCCCAACTCTGGCCTGACTTCTCCAAAGTCTGATTCTAACAATGCCTGATTTAGCTTCCCTGACCCAGCACAGGACTGCTTCTAGTCAAAGGGGATGATTATATAAATATGCATGGCATATGCATAGTTTAATTGGAATGGAGATGGAGGAGCTGATGTTGAAACCATTTGCTTAATTCTGAATAGTGAATGCGATGCCAGGCACACACAAAGATAGATGCACACACAAAGCAGGGGACTTATTTCATTGTAGTCTGGGATATGAGCCTGAGAACTAGCTAATGTTCTAGTCCTTTTCTTAGGTGCTACAAGATTTTGAGCCATGGATCCTTCCCTGGGGCATTCATTTCTTTTACTTTTTCTGAGACCAAAATGATTTTTAAAATGCTGTTTTGAAAGATCAATGATGCAATGCTTCTTTTTAGCTAAAGAGGAATTTTTGAGTCTCCATGAATCCAACAGGAAAACCAAGAGGAGGTTGCAATAATAAACATTTCCACATAAGGTCCATGGATGAACCTTAGTCCCTCATGCCTTCATCAAACTTCTCATCCCATGCAGCTCCATGTGGGACTTCATCCAGGGGCTTCAAGTTTTCACTCTCTTGTAGTTGCCCTATCTAAGACAACATCTTCTTACTTGACATTGTAGGAGACATGATGACTGGAAGATACCACATGGATTCCTTTACATTTCTGCTAAAGAAGTCAAATGTCAGTTCTACTCAAAGTTCATGGCCAGAAGTAGCTTCATGGCCTCTTTGTGTGGCAGAGCATAAGCAAAGCTACTGATGACTACCAATATAAAATCAGAAGGTTTTAATCCTTTTGGCATAATAAGATAAAATGTACAATATTTAAAAAACCTTTAGTTAGATTCACAGTTTTATATTATACCACAATATAAGTTTACAAATGTAAAAAGAAATGGAGCTGCTAGTGTTTTCGCTTTTTAAACGTTGTGGTTAAACTTCATTTCAAGTCCTGACAGGTCAAGTTCATTGAAATCTTGCCTCTCTCTTTCTTCTTTTTACCCAGAGAGGATGATCAAAATCATGAGACCATCTTACTTCTTTGGCACATAATCTGGCTGGTGGCATATGTGAAGTGAGAGTGAGAGAGAGAGAGAGAGAGAGAGAGAGAGAGAGAGAGAGAGAGAGAGAGAGAGAGAGAGAGAGAGGAGAGTTCAAATGTTGATTGTGGTGCAGAGAGGAAACACAGATACTCAATGAGATTAAAAGTCAACCCATTATCAGTAGAGGGGTCCTGAACGTTCATCTTTAACTGAGTTTAAAGTCCTAATAGTTTAGCCTCCATCAGCACCTGTTTGCAGGACCTGTCAGAATCTTTAATTAATGATTTTTGATTGAATCACTGTGAGATATAGTTACAAAATTGTTCATAATTGAGTTTCAGTCATGCAATGTTCAAACAACTTTCACCAGTGCACAATTTCCCAGTACCAATGTCCACAGTCCAATGTCCCTCCCATTCTCCCCTCTGTGCTTCTTTGGCAAACATTTTTCTTCTCTCCCTCTTTTCCTTTTCCCTTTTTAGACACTGTGGTTTGCAATATTGTTGATGAAGAGGCATCATGCATATCAGTTCATCTCCTTTCAGCATCCAGTCCTTGTCCAGAGTGATCATTTCCAACTCCCATTGTCATAGTGATCCCTTTTCTGTCCTAACTACACTCCTACTCTTTGTGGCAAGCTTCCTACCATGGTCTGGTCCTCTTGTGTCTTGGCTCAATTATCTTTGAGCAATAAAAGTCAAGACAGTAAAGAAAAGAGAAGGAAAAGCTTGGTGTGTGTGTGTGTGTGTGTGTGTGTGTGTGTGTGTGTGTGTGTGTGTGTTCATTTGTTAATCCAGTTTGGTGGGAAAAGTGTCAGGGATTGTGTTCTATATCCTTAGTTATAAATAAGTTTGTATTTGCTGTTTTAAATATACTACCAAATAGACATCTCAGATCCTGCACTTGTGTTTATGATTCAAATATGTTTAACATATTTGTTGTGTATGTAAACATTTCTTGGGATTATTATGTTACTGACCCTACCCTGATGGTGTTTGTGCCCTACCCTAGGATGTGACCTGGCATTCTACCCCAATCCTAGGGTGGTACCTGATTCTGCTCCCACCATTGGGTAGTACCTGATTCTGGGGTATAAAACAAGAGTCTGTGGAAGGCAGGGGGGTGCTTTTTTTCTTCCTGGCCTATTCCTAGGCCTTTTGGGGCTTTGGCCTCTTCAAGGAATAAAGAGCTATTTTCTTTGGAAGCCTGGCTGCCTTTGGCTTTCTTCCCGCCGCATTCACCTCAGAACCGCTGGTTGAGCAGTGTGGCAGACGCATTCTCCGAGCTGGAGGGGAAAGACCTCATTCTCCATCCCTCTATCAGTGAACCTCTTCAGAGGCTGACTTGCTACAATGTTCTGGGTCCAAGTATTACAAAAATAGTCTCTTATATATAACCTTTTGACACAGTGAGAGACTGGGGTCTCCATCACAGAAAGAGATCTGAGTGGAGTCAAAGACATTTTTCACCTTCAAAGAGAAGAATTTGGGTCATCTATGTCCAAGGAATTTCAGAATCAGTAAGGTTTTGTACAGTGGGTGATTTTATTCACCCCTAAATAGAGACATACAACTCCTTTCCTGGTCCTCTCCAATGTTTGTGTATTGAGGAAAAAGTGTTGGACTCTGCTTTTTCCTTAAAGACAAAGTTAATTCAAGTCTCAAACTATTGGTAACCAAGGTGATCTTATGTGAGTCTCACATAGAGATTGGGTTGGACTGTTGGATGGTCTCACTCAGGAAGGATAAATGCATAAACTAAGGAGAAAACTGAAACAGTGGAAGTATTTCTAGAAGGATCTCTATTCTTCCTGCTGCAACAATGCCTGGACTTGTGCCTGCTTCATCCAGGACACAAAATTGTGAAAGTTATGTACCAGTGAGACATACCTCAACCAGAAGTTCTGGAATCCTCAGTAGCCCTAATGTCTTCTTCCTCTTTTCTAAGACCAGTGTGTTCTTGATGGAAAGAATATGGAGATTCTCTATCATTATTCAGGACACCAGACAACTAAACTTGCTTTTATGGATCGCTGTATTTTGACAAAGGCGTGTTCCTGAGTGAACTCCAAGTTGACTGCTGGCTAATTCCCATGGAGACCATAGGAATTCCCTTGTAATCAAATCATTTATTTTCATGCCAGTTGACTTGATTTGGTTCAGGTCACCTTCCTAGTTCTTGAATTTTATGCAAAAATGCATGAACCTGAGTAGATAGTTTCCTCTGTCCTTGGTGGCCTCTTGTGTAATTATTCTCATGCATGTAGAGTCATTTCTACCTGGTCCAAAAATTAATTTCTCCTTTCCTGCAGCAAAACATTTACCTTCCTTCCAAAGCCTCATTCTTAGCTTTCCTCACTCTTTCTAGTCCTCACATCCAGGATAGCATTCTGCTGACCACCTGGTTGCACATTCTCCTCTGTTTAATTCTTTTTCACCCATCAGTATCAATTTACCTTATGCCCCACTGCAGTCTTACCTGTCTCATCTCTGGAGCAAAGCTTTTTAAACTTTCTGCAGCCTCACATACACCATGCTTGATTTGATCCCTCTTTGTTCTCTCTCTCTTTTTTTTTTTTTGTTCCTTCCAGGTTTGTTGTTTGTTTAAACCTAAGGCTAAAGTAAAAGCATAAGTGGATTGAGTAATGAACATAAGAACTATTGACCTTCATTGTCAGATGATCCTAGCATGTAGACATGCTCATGGAGAGGGGTGTGGAAGAAAACTTGGAAATCAGTGAATAGTGATAGGAGAACATCCTTGATCTACCTTCCATGGCCCTCTTTTTGAATTCATGATTGATTCTTCATAGTCCTACTCAGGGACAGAAAGGGTCCATGGGGGAAACTTCCTTCTGTGCTCTCTCTTTTCTCAGTCCTACAGAGCTCTATTAAATTTTATTTGATATATATTCATAAAAAAAAAGAGGACAGAAGGAAAAGATAAAAAAATAGCATTAGCATGAGGATATTATTAATCATTCATTCAGTAACTGAGCTCTTCATATAGACCAACTACTTTCTCAATGAACCTTCCCTATAATCCAATGAGAAAGTCACTCTTATTTTCTCTAGTTCATCAGCAAGGAAGATTTGGTTTGAAAAAATGTATTTAGTTAAAATCCTAGAGAGTCTAATATCAAAACTGAAAACTTGAGAAATCCTTAACTCTAGCCTTAGCCCTAAACAAGTCACCCCCATTCATTTATTTCTCCAAATCTTCCTAGGCTCACCCCATTCTGTCCCATCCATATATAACACACCAAACCTCCCTGGTCAGTACCATTAATTCTATTGTCTTTAGAAAAACCTATCATTTCTTTGGAGTGCTCCTTATTGCCACTTTTCCATTTAGAAGCTCCCCAAAGGACAGTTGGACATGCCTGTATCCAGAATAAGAATAATCCATAAAAATAATCCATATAAGAATAATCCATAAAAAGAGCCTGAGATTTAGTGATTGAACTATGATTTGGGAGGAGGAAGGATGATGGATTCTTTACTTATCCACCCCCATTCATATCCAAGGGGTGGTGTGGACCATTTATTGATAACAGTTAGTCAATACACTTTTTTATTGCTTTTCTTGGTGTCCATTGAAGGGGAAAGTTAGTACCAAATCTAAACTAGATTTGAGCTTCCCCAAGACTCCACTGTCTGTGACACCTTCCTTCCTTCACTCTTGACAAAATACTAGAGTAGGAAGAGGCCCCCTAGTGAGAAAAGCAGACCCTTTTCTGAGGGTCTGTGACCAAAGTCTCACCTTGCCCCCACCATGTGAAACCCAGCACCACAAGCTACACAGACACCTTCAGCACTTAAGAACAAAGGACCGAAGAATGTTCTAGAGCTGAGGGAACCAGAGGGAGGAGGTGGGTGTAAATTTCACTATGAATTGATAATACTTAGTCAGCTCTCTGATTCCAATTCAAGAGGTTGTGAACTTTCCCTGAAGGCAGGACTAGGAAATGCACTGACCCTGTTCAATGCAGTCAGCCAGGATTGTAAGGATGGGGGAAGGCAGGAGAATGCACCCCACTGGAAGCTACTTAGGATGCTGGATGGATCACTAGCTAATCTCTGAGCAAGACAACCTGGTTATGAAGTCTGGGGAGGGAGGCAGGTAGCCCATGCCCTCTTGTTCATGCCTGAGAGCCAAGAAGACTGATCCGTATGCTATCAATACTGAGAAAAGCCATGTGCCTTCGTGAACAACTGGGACATGTGGCCAGCCTTGTCATTAGAAAAATTACTTCTGTGAATATTAACCATACCCAGGTTTTCAAGTCAGAAGCTGGTGGAGATCAGGAGAGGCAGGGGATGGAATTTTGGCCACACTTACTGATTTAGCTGCATCCCTTTATTTGCTTCTCTATGGAGTCAATCTTTCTCGAGGTAGTGGGGAAAAGGCTGTTCCCCTGGATCTCTGAGAACTTGGGGTTCATCTTGGAAAAGTTCCTTGCCCTAGATGGACTGACTGGTGAAATAATCAAAACCAGAAAGCACATGATCTCCTGAGCCTGGTCACCCACTTTCCTACCACCTGAAGTCTCCTCTCACATGGACAGTTTCCCTCTAGTTCAGCACTGAGATCCTTGTTACCTGAGACCTTCAGCAGTGTCTAGACCTTACTTTGACGATGAGATAAGAGCAGGTCACAGTTTACAAGAAAGTCCTTTTTAGCACAAAGAAGATATTGTTTCCAGGGTACTGTAGATTTTGACCCTGTAAACATTGTCCTGTAGATTCATTTGGGGTGGGATTGAATATGAAAAGTTGACTCTGAAGCAAATATTGTTGGATCCAGAATCCAGAGACCTGAGAGAGGTTTCAATATAAATATAGCTTATTATTCTAATTTTTAAATTTTTTGGCAGGTGGGCACACTGGGTGGTGTTTTGTAGACATCTTTATTTGACTCTTAGATTACTCCCTGCTTTCCTTTCCCCATCAGACTTTGTTTTGTTTTGGGGTCACACCCGGTGGCTCTCAGGGTTTACTCCTCACTCTGTGCTCAGAAATCTTTCCTGGCAGGCAAGGGGACCATCTGGAACGCCAGGATTCTAAACACTGTCCTGGATCAGTTGTGTGCAAGACAAAAGCCCTACAGTTGTGCTATCTCTCTGCCCTCTCCACAGACTTTTTGAGTTGTAAAATCTTACCCAAGCTTGATAGCGACCCACCTACTTAAGTTAAGTAGCCTTAACTACATCAATCTTGTCCCTCAGGTAAATTACCTTTGTTCTGTTAACTCTGTCTAATAAAAGTGCCAGGGAAAATAGCTTGATTTAGTTTGGCTGGCTCAGTAATATTCAAGAGGCTGTTTAACCCCTTGACCCCTATTCACCTTCTCCCATGATTATATAAGTTTCTTGTGTGACATCCTTGCTGCCTACCTGCCCATTTCAGGGTTGGCACAAACATAGTGGATACTGTGGACTGCAGGCAGCCCCCACCTCCAGAAATCAGCCCCCTCAATATTCAGAGGTTACTCTTAGTTTTGCTCTCAGAGCTCACTCCTGGTGGGCTTTGAATATCATATGAGATGCCAGGGATCAAACCTATGTTGGTTCAATCTATTTCCAGGCCCTAGATTGGATTTTTTTAAATATAGACTTACTTGCTTCTCTTCCTCCTTTGAAATTTGTGTCTGTGGGTACGTGGAGTTTACTTGAGAGTTTGCTGTCTCATAAATTCATGGCAATGCCAGCAATTAAACCTCGAAGCAGATGCCAACCTCTTAGAAGGAAAGCAGCATTACATGATACTGTATTTTATATTGAAATCACTATAATTATTATTTCTAGCAAATAATGTGTCTGAATAGAGCTGACTAGAAAATGAATCATAAAACAAGATAATAATATTAAGTAGGCCACATTAAATTATTTCTGGAACAAGATGGGGAATAGATAACTAGCTTGCTATATAGACAGAAAGAGCTATGATAAAAAGTAAATACATGCAGCAATTTTCAATATGCATTCAATTTTTTTTACATATGTTAGTTCATTTCATTAATACACGAAATCTGGGTTTTAACCTAATTCATAGCAGAGTCACCTTCATTGTTTTAACACTAGGATGTAACCCTCAAAACAATTCTATATATAAAAGAATAATAATAGTATTATTATTTATGTCTATTTGGTATTAGTATGATTATTGTTGTAATTTGTATTCTCTTTATAAGAATGATATTTCATAACTGCCCCAATTGAAATCTCTGGCTGAGGAGATTGTACAGTGAGTAAGGTGATTGTCTCGTGAACAATCAACCCAAGTTCATTCATAGGCACTGCAGAGAGTCCCTGAACACCATCAATAGTGATCCCTGAGCACAAATCCAGAAATAAGCCCTAAACATAGCTGGGTGTGGCCCCATCCTCCCAAAGAAAAAGTGAAATCCTTAAATCAAAGTCTATATACAGCCAGTGACTGTTCTATGATTAAGGGCAAAATATTTTCACAGGTATAATCTCTTTTTGCTAATAACTCTATTATATCAGAAAGAAAAAAATGTTTTTATTGCATTGTTAGTAGTTATATCTAAAATTTAAAGCTGCCCAAGTACATAAATAGATAATCAAGTTTAACAAAGACATAGAAATGGCTCAGTTTGTGAGATGGTGATGGTGGTGGTTGTCTTGAATACACAAGGGACCCAGGAATGCTACATGTCCCTTTCCCCCACAGCCTTGTCAGCAGTAGTCCTGGGGGGACTGTTACTCCAGAGCCTTAGCTGTATCACATAACCTTTTAGCTTGGTTGGCTTTAGGAGAGCTGGGAGTGACTCTCTGACCATTGAAGTGGAGGCCTAAGGAAATAAAATAAAGCCAATTTAAGAAAATAAGCCAGGTGAATATGATGCCTTGACTCTTGCACTTGTAAGTGGTATGCAAGAAGAGAAATAAGTATTGGAAAATGAGCTAAATATAATAATTATAAATATTACTAACTCTTACCCTAACCCCAACAAACTCTGAAAAAATAAAAGAAAACTAAAGAAAATGAACTTCAAAAGATGATTCTTTCATGTCTCTCTGGTGTACAAAGGTTTGGTCCCTGAAAGTTACAATTTTTGAGTTTCAATTGCTTGGAAGGTATTTGCTCAGGCAAGCATAGGTGCCATATTTGAGATTCAGATCCTGCAAGTTCAGAGACCATTCCTGTTATTGCCCCCCAGATTCCTGCATCCTCCTCTTTCTTAGGATATGAGGCAGGCATATTGCACATGTGGAAAAGCAACATCCTGAAACCTAAGTCTTCAAATTAGGAGATGAATAGATGAATCACAAATTGAACCTTGGTTAAAGTATGAAAGATTAAGTGTCTTGATATCATGAACACTATTACTGGTAAATCCAAGAGAGATTAGAGACAGAAAGATCCCTTGAGAATATAGTGAGACATGGTAGGAAGAGACCATCTCTGAGAGAGCAGAGCTCACAAGTTAGAAGCAAGATGGCAGCCACTAGTCAATGGGTGTTCTTTGACCCCACTCAACTGGTATTAGTATGGTGAGAGAATTAATAGGTCCTCCTCCTTACTAAATTTGAAGGTCAAAAGGTAGAATGAGGATATAAGAAGTGAGAAGAGGAGGTATGGTGGACTGTGAAGGTAGGGACTGAATTTTCCTCTTCCTAGGAAAGGAGGATTCAAGTGGTGGTTTCCTGGGATATGATGTAGAGTGAGACCTTTTTTCCTTGCCAGAATAATTTGGCACAGTTCAAAGGTTGCAGTTGTTCTAGAGCTCTTTTAGAGATTGAGCCTCTAGGAGTTATATGTCCTTACAATAATTTGTAGTTACAATGATTACAGTAATCTGCCTTATAGGCAGGGGACATAATATAGGAATATGGTACATCTACAGAGACACACAGTCTCCTGGGCATAGCCTTGAAGGCCCTCAAATACCACAGGAGATGACCCTGGTGGTTTTCAGCAACAAAGGAGCCACCAAGTAGCACCACATTCTCAGACTAAGCATGAAATATAGGCCAACTTGTCTGAGTATGACCAAGATTGACTACTCAGGGCCAAAAGAATCTGCTTCCCAGTTGTGTATTGTAAGTATTCCACCCTGTCTTATGCTTGTGTC
The DNA here is from genome assembly GCA_004027635.1 of Crocidura indochinensis. NCBI lineage: Eukaryota > Metazoa > Chordata > Mammalia > Eulipotyphla > Soricidae > Crocidura > Crocidura indochinensis. The sequence continues at coordinate 13,736 of PVKC010004429.1, read as the reverse complement.
CAGTGCCTTTGTGGTGGGGACTTTGATCATATATATATATATATATATATGATATATGTATGTATATATGTGTATATATATACACATACACATATATATTCACACATATTCCTTGGTGAAAGGCAAATCATTCCAACTCAATTGGGAAGCAGGTTTGTACTCAATCTGAACACAGTATTAATGGGCAAATATAAGATCTTCAATTTGGGGGCAGGGTTGGGTCACATTCGGCAGCGTTCAGGGGTTACTCCTGGCTCTATGCTCAGAAATCGCCCCTGGCAGGCACAGGGGACCATATGGGATGCCGGGATCTGAACCACCGTCTTTCTGCACGAAAGGCAAACAACTTACCTCCATGCTATCTCTCCGGTCCCAAGATCTTCAATTTTGTTAGCAAAGAATAAAGAGTCAGAGTGAAGAAAATGAAGAACTGTAGAGATAAAGATATCACAAGGATTGAGGCTATTGGCTGCTTGTGGCTACACATGGCTCAAAATCTATCTTAATATAGCCTCAACTTCATCAACTTAGCATTCAAAATGTCCAGATAACAATATTTGTGTTTTCCTAAGAATTTAGTGCAATTCTATTTCTCATATAAAAATAGGCATTTGATTGTTTGCACTCATTTTATCTTCATGAAAAACATGATTGATGAATAAGTAGAACCAAAGTTATTGACAGATGATCATAGAGAATGAATAAAATTGATAGCTCCTGTGATAAAGGATTACTAACAAATGGCCACCTTCCGATCATAAATATTATTTTTTAAATGACTGAAATTATTTTTTGAAAAGTTATTAGGAAACCCTGGGAGATGATAATATCTCATTACCGTTTAATAGCCATAAATATAAGAAAAATACAATTATATGAAAAAATGTAAATAGTAATTATAACAATTATGTTGAATAGTTGAGAGGATATTGCCATAATATTATGAAGAATGGCATTTTGGAAAACTCTTTCAGAGCTGACACATGCATGCCTTGAGATCTGACATACCATGTGATCTTCACCCCATAATTTGTTCTGTGTCTACAGTGTCACTCTGCCCACTGAATCCAGAACCTGCCTTGCTGGCTGAGTAGAGTGGAACATGAACATGCTAGGTCTTCCAGCCCTAACTTGAATGCTTTCAGCTCAAGAATGTATTGTGGTTACTACTGTTTGCTCACAAACTGCACAATGGTTTAGTGCATGGGTGCAAGGGGTGACTGAGTCTACCAGGAAGCTCCTTCTCAGCCTTGGTGACAAGAGTCTACCAGGAAATCACTTCTTAGCCTTGGTGACAAGGTCAAAGTTGATTGCTGCTACCCATGTCCATACTCCATGCAAAGGAAACTGGGAAAGTGTGTTTCTGCAATGCAAAACTGATGGTGGCAGCCAGTTGATGGCCAGTCGAGACTCACCAAGAAACACAGATTTTTGTCTCATACAAATGACAGGGTCTGAATCAAGATGAACCAGTGGTGGAAGGTGAGCAGAGCATATAAGTCCCAAGGACCACCACAGAGGCAGTGATGGCTTCCCTGACTCTCTCTCCTCCCGACACAGATCTCTTGCCCCCAATTCAGGAATATATTCAGAGGAATAAATTCATAGGAATCGTGAAATTACAGGTCTGTCCTATTACCTTAATTTTGTTTTTTTGAGTGTTTTTGAGTGTTTTGAGTGTCCACCAGGCAGTGCTCAGGGTTACTTCCAGAGGGGTTGGGGATTCATGCAGTGGGGGAATTGAATCCACATTCATGTCAAGAATGGCTATTCCAGCCCCTGGTCCATCTCTCTGGCCAGGGTCTTCTTGCCTGATCACAGAATGGAAAGGTTTCTGGAATACAATGGTCAATGTTTCCTATGTGGTTTCGAGGCACCAAATTCAGGTATTAAATTGGGCTTGGTGGGTGCCCTCCTATCACTATTGGCCAAGCCTTTTCTCCTACTGAGATTTATTCTAGAAATCCAGTGTCCTCACAACAGTGTCCCTGGTTGTTGAATTACTGGTCCCACCCTAATCAATATTTATACCCCATCCTAGGGTGTGAACTGGTTGAATCGGATGATTGGATTATTCCCTACTTTGTATTCCTCTTCCACCCGTGGGTGTGGCCCGGTTCTTGTGAATAAAAGCAGGAGTCTGAGGAAGGCAAGCACTCATTCTTCACTAAGGTCTCCTCCACTAAGCTGCTTTTCTTCTTATGAGCAGACAGCTTGTGTGGTGAGGTCCTGGCTTGACTGCTGGATTTCCTGAAACCGTTCTTGTACCTTTTCACTGTGTGGATTATTTCCACCATCAAAGTTTGCTTTCAGACCTGCATCTCACCAGACCTCGTTTTGTAGCTTGGGGCTCCATTTATACCTGGCTCTGCCTCATGTCTCTCAACATAGGACATAGATGCTCTTTCTTCTTCCCCACTCTTTTTCACACTTCCTTTACTCTCCTCCCACCACTTCCCCTACTCTTTTCCCTTCTTTCTCTTCCCATTCTCTCTCTCCTCACTGCTTTATCACCACCAGACTTCTCTTTTAATCTCCCCTGTGATTGATTGCTTGGGTAGATAGGAAGGAGCCACCATTTTCACTTCTGTCTCCTAGCTCAGCACATGACACAGCACAGGGAACCTGTCTCACCTCCTGTGTATGCTGGGGATGCATCTCCCTGCTCTGGGCATACTGGATCTCATATGCCTGCCTCATGGTCCTATTACACTGGGTACCACTTGTGATCTTGTCATACCAGGTGCCTGTCTCTGTTGATAGGGAACAATCAACTTAAAGTCAACAGGAAGTTAGAACAAGAAGCCACATCTTGTCTTATTTAGTTGATAGGTGACCAGAACTTTTCAGCTGCTTTAGGCAGTCCAGGACATGATCAGTCACATCCAGGCACAAAGTCGACCCACTGAACCCAGCCCAATCCAGCCCCAACAGGTCTGCTTGTCTGTGCTTAGGACTAGAGATATCGTGCTTATTTCCAGAGGTCTCTGCAAGTACAATGACACCACACACCCCTTTCTTCCTGTGCCTGTGTCCTCCCCATGGACTCCATGTCATCTCCAACCCAGATCCTGTTGAGTTCCCTCCCTGCTCTGCTTTCCCATGCTCCAACGCCTCGCTTGAGTGGCAGCTCAGCGGTGGGAAGCAGGTGTTTCAGATACCCAGCAAGCCTGGCAGACAGTGCATTAGGTAGCTTTGTTCCCCGGGGAGCCCCAAGGCTCCCAGCCCGAGCAGCCCCAACTGTTCCTCCAAGGGGCGGGAGGGTTGGGCGGCCCAGCCCTGACCAGATGTTTGGGAAAGTTGCCAGACTACAGCAGAGAAAATTGCTGTTCATTTATCTAAGGTGTAATAAGTATTAATGAAGCCCCTTTCTCCTGGTTTTGTTTACAAGAAAGGCTCAAATCATAGGTGACATCGGGGTACCAGCTTAGACCATGGATGACTCTGAGGGAGAGCTTGTGGTACCCTACAGAACTGGGCTCTAGTGCATTCAAAGCTTGGATGAACTCTTTGGCATTTTTAAGATTCATCACTAAAAACCCAGACAAGTCTGTTTGGGGTGAAAAGTGCTAGAAAATGGAGCCATGGCCCCTCCATCCTATAGGCCTGAACCTACTGGATTATTTAAGAAAGTTGAACCCAAGAGGTTCCATTGCACCCCTTGCCCAACAGAAGTGTAAACAGAGACTGGGGGAAAAGGCTCTGCTTGGCAACCAGAGCAGATCAACAGTTATTGCAGAGCCTGGTGTAGACCCCAATTTTGATATTCCAGACCACAACTTCTGACTTGTAAACTCCAGTTTTTTTTGTTCCTATACCCCAAACCCAGGCTCAGAGACCCTAAAACCAGGCTCTTAGTTTAAGGTCTTTAGACCTCACTCAGTTCAAGAAGTCTCACAGGCCTTGGTTCGGCTTCAGGAATCCCTGAGCCCAGAATCCTGCAAATTTGCAGACAGACCTTGGGGCCCCGACTGCTTTTGTACCCCACTTGCCCTGTGAGTTCTGAGAGCGCATTTCACATGGTTCCCTGGTACTGTGGGAAGGCACCTCTCAGAGCGAAACCTGAAAAGAGCAGAAAGGAAACAAGGCAGGCAGACTGGGTCCTGGTGCAGCGGAAGCGGGGGCTGACCGGCGTCCCACTGGGCCTGGGAGCCCTGGCCAGCCTTTTGATGGGGCCCAGAAACTGGGCCTACTCCGTGGTTTTTCTGACAGTTTCCCGTGAGGGCCAGCCGGGTCAGGCCAGGATTAACAGAACACCCAGCTCATAGTGAAACCCGGGCAGTGAGAATTCTCACAGCCTGAAACCAGGGTGACACAGATCCCTTCCGGCTCAGCTCACCTCAGGCCCCAGAGTCTGGGCGCCTGATCCTAACTAAGCACGGTAGCAGTGGGTTCCCCAAAACGGAAAGAGCTGGAGCCAGGAAGCTGTTGGAAATGTTGGACATCCTGGAGTGAGGCACTCAGCTTCTCTGTGCTATGATGCCCAGTGAATGGATTAGGGAAGTCCCTTGGCACACTGGGTCAACTGTACTACTGAAGTCTTCTGCTGAGTTTCATGTGCCCTTCTGCCCACTGAGTTTGATGCAGTCTCTTCTTTAACCGTTTGTCTAGTGATACCCATCCCAATCCATTCCATGTGTGTCTTCATTCCTTCTTGTTTAGCAACTTTACTGAGATAAACACTTGGAGTTTGTGAAATTTCTCCTTTTTTTCTTTTGTTTTGGGACCACTTGCAGCAATGCTCAGGGGTTCCTCCTGGCCTTGCCCCAAGAATCATTTCTGCTGGCACTCAGGGAACCATATGGAATACAGGGATTAAACTTGGGTCAGCCGTGTACAAGGTAGTCACCTACTCATTCTACTATCGCTGTGGGCCCAAACCTACATTTTATTAAGTGAACTAAAACCTTTTCTGAATTTACCTCATGTTCTGTGGCTCCTCTCTGTCCCTTTTCTAAAGAGGGATAGAGAGAAAATTACTTGGCTCAGCAGTCTTTATGATCATGAAATTTCAGCTAGATTCCCTACCTCCAGATTAAGTACATTGTGGAGCCATGTACTAATAAAGCTTTATTAACAACAATAGAGGGCTTGATTTCCTGGTTCCTGGTATACGATATTTACCTGTTTAAAACTTGGCCATTATTTCCAAAGCCTTTCAGAATGAAATTTGACCTCCTTGGCCTGTTCTATAAAAACCTTCACTCCAGTCAGGGTCTGAAGGATCGTGTGGAAGTTGGGTGTGGTCCATGTACAAGGTTAATGCTTTAACCCCACATATTTAGTAAATATAACTGGAGTTGTCCACATGCACTGTAAATGATTTAACCCTTGTATTATCTTTCAGAACACAGCTCATGTATGGTCATTGCTTTCTGATCTTGCTCTTTTTTTTTTTCCTCTCACTGAAATCTGCCAGTAAGGCTAAGGAAGGATCAGGGTACCAAATCTTTCAGCCCAGAATATAAAAACAAAGAAAAAGAAAAAAACTCAATCAAAAAAGAGTGTTAGAAAATGAGGGTATCATGAATTTCCATTACCATGTTTCCTTGCCTTTGTTAGGGCTCAGGAGGTGGGCTGGCCAATTATCCAAACCCAGAAGCCACCTACAACACTCAGTATGAGAAACATGCTTTCAGCTCATAGCAGGAGCAAGGAGTTCAGTCAAACCCCAGTCTCCAGGATGAAGCTCTGTGTGTAAGAGAAAGTGGTTGCCTTCATCAACTAATGGTCCTATGTGAATCTAAATAGAGTGATAATTGGATCAGAGAGATAGTCCAGTGGATAAGAGACTTACATTGTTTGAGGCCATACTGAATTTGATTCCTAGAATCACTTTGGGTGCTCCAGGATCTCACTAGGAGTTATCTCTGAGGACAGTAACCAGAATTAGTTCAGAACACAGTTGGCTATGGTCTTCAGATCAAAAGCAAAGTAAAAACAACCAAACCAAAATAGCCTCCTTGGCAAAAGAACCTCCTTGGCTTGAACCCCGACTTAGTCTCTGACTCTGTGGCCAGTTAGCTAATTAATCTCCTCCATCTCTAGCTTTCCTTTAAGCTAAACAGAAATAAGAAAACCAGCCTGATGGCCCAGTAGAGGATTGTGAAGTGTAGAGGGGTCAATATGCTGAAACCTAAGTCCTGAAGTAATAAAAGGAAGCAAGTGTTATGATTCCAGCCTTTTCTCCAGTCTCTGGCCTTGGCTGGGTAGAGCGAGTGTGCACATTGTGCATACAAAACACCCCATATGTTTGATGTGAGCTCCGGGGTCTGCGACCAACCGTGATTTAAAAAGCAGATGTTATTAATCTTCTAAACACGGCACACCAGCCATGATGTCATTTAGGACTGACAATGGATGGGCTGCCTCGTTCCCTTTTGGAGATAATTATTTTGAAGCGCTAGGAGAGGCTGTTTGTTTTTGAAGAGAGTTGGGGCCAATTTGCCTTATGAGAATCCAGTGGCAGCCCATAATAAAAACATGAAAAGAAGCACAACAAGGCCCAGAGCTCAGTGCAGAACAGACACTCAAGGTTGAAAAGTGCCAGTTGGAGCAAAGCACACGGTAGTAGGGGGTGGGGGGGTTAGAGTGTGTAACCAGGAATAGTGTGAGGATGAGGTGAGGGTTAATCAAGTTGCAGGAGAGGTTGGGCAGGAAAGGGAACATTTAAGAGTGACTGGGCTCAGATATGGGAATAAAGCAGGAGCTGATTCCAAATGAACCCCACCTAGAAAATCAGGTTCTTTGAACACAGACTAAGGTCGGATATATCCTGTCTCTCCATAGAGTTCTGAAATTTAGTTCAACTCCACAAATACTAACTCTGCATCTTCCTTATGCTTGATGCTGAAGAGAGGAGGAGGAGTACAGTGTCATGCTTACTGTATGCAAGTTGCTCAGAAACAAGAGCAAACTGGCATTGGCTACACAATTGTGGGGTACATTATGAATGTTGTTGCCTCCATTTCTTCTACAAAGTAGAGACTAAAAGGCATGTTTATCCATGAAGACAAGGATAACTAAACACACAGAAAGGGAAACCCAAATAATGACAAACATTTGGAGATGGAAGGAGAGCAACCCCCTTGGCCAACCAGAGAGAATATCAATGGATATCAAGGAATGATGGCTGTGGGCCATGAAAACAGACACCCAGAAGTCCCATGGAGTCTTAGAATAAGAACATCATGTAGACTTGGAAACTGGTAGCTGGTTAAAAGTCTGAGTGAGGAATCATTGATGCCAAAGTGTTTCTTCTGTTCAGGAGTGGTCAGAAACAGGATATATTAATCTAGCCTCCAGATACAACAAGATTCATGGTGCCCCAATGAACTTAAGAGAATTCACTGAAGGTCAATTGACTACAGGTTGAAAACATTCCCGACCCCAACTCATTCCCTGTACCTGGTAAGTTTGATTTTATTAGGAAGCTGGATAATGTGTAAGGGATGGAGAAATTCATCAGCTCCGGGCACTAAACTAGTCTCTGCCCAAAGGCAATGAAAATTGGACTTGGATTAGTTTCTCGAGTTCTTAGAGAATATTCTATATGTTAATAATGCTTTTGATTATAAAATAATGGTCCTGAAAGGGGCAAGGCAGCAAGACATTAATAAAGAGGATCCCACATAGGATAAAAGAGCTTAGTCATTTATCTGTCCTAAACAAAAGCATTTGGAAGTTCCTGCCCAATCCACAAAAATTCCACTCGAATTTTTGGCATCACACTGGTAATCATCAGTGCTTAACAGAGGTACACAGACACTTTTAAAAAAGAATGAATTGAAGATTCTAGAAGCAAAATAAGGACAATGGGTCAACATAGGCAGCAGAAGATAATTATATAATTTAGATAGATTAAAGAAGATGATTTATCTATGGAAGATTACAGGGTGCTATTAAAAGCACATTTAGAGAACAAGACACATTTCTTCCAGATTAAACACATGTTTAATAGAAGTTCCCCTAAATACATACACTATATGTATATGTGCTATATGTTTACATATAATTTTGGTCACACAAATCATCTTGGGAATAAAGCATAATTATAAAGCTATGTTAAAAGTGACCAGAAATGACTTAAAAATAGTAAGATAGTAATGACTGTAAAAGATAGTAATGACTTACAGATAGTAAGCCCCTATGAAATAGTATTGGTTGTCAGGGAAATACAAATGAACACATGGTAAGATATGATTTAATGAACACTCATAAAATGGCTAAAATCAAGATGACTGATAAAGCCACATATTGATTGCAACAGGGGAGCATTAAGAACTCAGAGACTACTAGGAGTATAAAAAGACAATTATATTGAGAAAGGTCTGTTAGCATCTGAAAAACTAAATATATATTTACTTTAGTGCTACTCCCGGGCATTTACTCAGTATGATGAGAAACAGGCCACAAAAAGAATTGTCCAAAAATAGACACAGCATCATTATCCAAGAAAGCTCTAAACAAGAAACAACCCAGAGGTCTATTAAGAAAGCTCTGGGTAAACAAAGGGCTCCATATGAGTGACTGTTACTCAGAGGAAGTTAGAACTGTGATACTAACACAAACAAGAGCTTGGACAAATCTCAGAAACATGGAGGAAATAAAGGAGAACATATGATACCATTTGAGAGGCAATTCCAAAAAGCAACAAACCCACTTATTCCACTTATTATGGGACAGGTACTGAGCACAGTGGGGAATGGTCTATGACCCATGAGTAGAAGTTGGGAGTAATCATAAAGGGCTCTGAGAACTTTCTGGAGTTGGGAGATTGTTCTGTATATCAATAATGCTTTTGACTATGAAAGAAGGAAAGGCAGCCTGATGCTGATAAAGTTTCCACAAAAGATAGCAATCCTCTCATGCTATGTTTGAAGGAATTAGTTTGCAAAGACAGTAACTATATTACAACTTTTTTTTTTTGCTGGAAAGAATAAGAAAAAATTATTACAAACACACACATTGCTCTTGCTTACCTTTTGACTTCCTGGAAGCCAGCAGGGCTGAAGACCTTCTTCATGAAAGACATTATCATCATTCAAGAAAACATATGAGGGGCCCGGGAGATAGCATGGAGGTAAGGTGTTTGCCTTTCATGCAAAGGATCATAGGTTTGAATCCTGGTGCTCCATATGGTCCCCCGTGCCTGCCAGGAGCAATTTCTGAGCACGAAGCCAGGAGTAACCCCTGAGCACTGCCGGGTGTGACCCAAAAACAAAAACAAAAAAAAAAAAGAAAACACATGAGCCAATGTCCTCAAGGTTTTACCTTGTTTATCCCCAAACTGAACCTCCTAGTTTATAAAAAATAAACAAGATTAAATTTTCAGCTCCCTCTCTGTAACTGTACCAGTTGTCTCTGAGTCAAGGAATAGGGAAAGAAACTTGATCTTTACTCCAACCTCTTTGTATTTTGGTGTATGATAAAGCCTTTCCCTTATAATGAAAGCTGTTATACCACTGTCTGATTTTCCAGTGTCTGAGAGCAGGACTAATTTGACTTTAGTTATGTCAACAGTACCATCAATTAAAACTTATAATTAGTAAACTCAAAATATATACATTTAATTAAACCATTTATTTTCACATGCATATTTATTATAATTCATTTATTTTCCCTACAAGGGGGAAGATAATTCAAAACAGATATAAAGCTCTCAAAAATATTTTCCCACAAAATAAGTATATCATTGAATATGTTTCAAAAGTTTGAGTATGTTAATAATTTATCGGGGCTGGTGAGGTGGTACTAGAGGTAAGATGTTTGCCTTGCAAGTACTAGCCAAGGAAGGACCACAGTTTGATCCCCTGGCGTCCCATATGGCCCCCCCAAGCCAGGGGCAATTTCTGAGCACTTAGTTCGGAGTAACCCCTGAGCACCAAATGGGTGTGACCTGAAAAACCAAAATAATTTATATTAAATATATAATACACATTTACATAATCATTATGATTAATATTTGTTTTGGAGGCCTCATCTTGGTTGTGCTCAGGGCTTCTTCCTGACTGTAAGCACAGGGATTATTTCTGGCAAAGGCCCATAGAACTTATAAGGGGTGCTGGGGAATGAACCTGATTGGACTGCATACAAAGCAAGCATCCTATCCACTATACTATTTTTCCAGCTCCTACATTTCCATTATGTAATAAACAAAACAAACATAAAAAAAATAAGGACATAAGTATTGGATATGATTATTCCACAGGATAAGAAGTTAAAATTTTTCAAAAATGAAGTTTGAGGGGGGGATATTTTGGGGAAGTGTTCTTGTAGTGTCCTACAGTGTATACCTATAAAAGAATGAGCATGCACTGCAACTCTTAGAGCCATGAGTTTAGGCAAGGCAAGGACAAGAAGATGCAATTTCCACCGTGGAGATGCCATAAGTACCCCAGGAACCAGTTACCTCAAGAATTAGATCGTTATCTTTATAACACTACGACTTGGTCAAGTCTGAAACTCACTCACCCAGGTTACTGAGCTCTAAGTGAGGACATGGACATTTGGGGAAATGTCCCTTGTGTCCTTTTTCCAGAAACCACTAGAGAGCATGTGTCCTAAACAAGGGTGATGCAACCAAGAACAAAGAAGAGCTGGGGCAAAGGGACAGTTGGAAAGGGACTTCCGGGAGTTGAAAAGAAAGGAAAATAAAGGAGGACATCTCTGCTTTACAGAAAGTTGTTCTACATCCAAGCAGGATAGAAAGTTCCAGCAGGGACTAGAGTCAAATAAAATTGGTAGCTGGTCAGTTTCTTCACCTGTATTTGGAGAAGCACTTATGGGGGAGTTATGGGTAAACTTGTGATGGGTCTATCAATGTCCATAGATAAGTGGTTATAGAATCTTCAGGAGGAGAGAAAAGTGGGCATCACATACTGACTCTCACGTGCACTACACCCAAGGAGCTGCCATGGCACAATATTAAACACTGAGTCAGAGAAAACTGGATCACATCAAGAGAGTGATAGAAGGTGAGGGCTGTTCATTTGTGAAGGTACGTGAAGGAGAATGTAATTACAGCCTTCATACTGCATACTTCATACCGTTAAAGGAAACAGTAGTAGCTGAAATAATTATAAAATGTTTGTATCTACCTAAGTTTTATAAATGATATGCAGAAAGAGGTAAATAATAGACAAGACAGGTAAACATTTGAAAATGTTAGTTCTAAGGGTGGAGTAGGTGTGGTGATAGTTAACACTTAAAATTCTTTGAATCCAGGGGCCGGGCGGTGGCGCTGGAGGTAAGGTTCCTGCCAAGGACGGACCGCGGTTCGATCCCCCTGTTTCCCATATGGACCCCCAAGCCAGGAGCGAATTCTGAGCACATAGCCAGGAGTAACCCCTGAGCGTCACCGTGTGTGGCCCAAAAACCAAAAAAAAACGAAAAGAAAAAAATAAAAAAAATTCTTTGAATCCTTGAGTAGAAATATGTCACATCACACACATGTGTGTACTTTCATTAATAGGGGATAAGTAAAAAGGTGGATAGGTAGAGGGGTCAAGGGATAAATGGGAAGATAGATTATAAGTAGATAGATGGATAGCTAGATGAAGGGATGGATGAAAGGGATGAATGAATAGGAAGATGTATGAGGGATGGATAGATGGAAGGTGAATATATAGATGTAAATGTGGTTAATAGATAGAGAAATGAATGAGTAATTATTGGATAAACTAGATTAGTGAGTAGGTGTGTGGATGGGTAGATAAGTGTTTGAAATTTTTAAGCTGAATGAGGGTAAAGTAGAGTAAGCTTTAGGATCATTGTCAAGCTATTAAAACCTTCCCAAGTGCCTTGCTCTTACCTCCCAAGACATGTTTTGTATGTTCAAGAACCAGTTTCAATTCCTGGCACCACATATGGTTCCCTAGAAGTGATCTTTGAGCACAGAACCAGAAGCAAATTTTGAGCAGTGCTGAGTGTGACTTAAAATGAAAACATTCCCAGATTGTTTTTTGACTGAGTGAAAGTCTGAAGAATCAGAACAAAATGGAACAGGAAAGAAAGAATGTGTAAAGAAAGGACAGGAGAAGAAAAGAGGAAAAAAACAAAGAAAGACAATGAGAGAGAGAGAAGAGAGATTTTAGAAGCAGAGATAGTTTGTTTTTCAGCCTGAATTTTTTTTGTTTTTGTTTTTTTGTTTTTGGGTCACACCCGCCAGTGCTCAGGGGTTACTCCTGGCTCCATGCTCAGAAATTGCTCCTGGCAGGCACGGGGGACCATATGGGGCACCAGGATTCGAACCAATGACCTTTTGCATGAAAGGCAAATGCCTTGCCTCCATGCTATCTCCTGGGCCCCCTGAATTTTTTCTTTCCAGAATGAGAGGGATCATCCTTCCTCTCTAAGATGGAGAATTCTGAAGGATTCCTAGCTCTGACTTTTAAGATATTGGCCTCAAAGAAAGTGTGGTCTAACAGGAACAGTGGGGGCTTAGCAAATCTTCTAGAATGTTGACATATCCAGGGTTGACCAGAATAGAGTCTTTTCCTGAGCAGTCAGAATTCTCAATCTCAAGTTCATCCCTTGCCCACTTCCTCTCTTTCCTTTACAGCCTCTGTAAAAGTCTGTCAAAAACACTGATGAAAATTGATGTATTTTGAGAGTTTTAAGGAATACTTCAAGAGAGTAGGCCAGATGTTCCACCCTCAGGGCTGGGAGCTTTCCCTATTCTATCAGCACTCATCAATAATAAATATCTATGTTACAGTCATTCCCCTAGAACTGTGCTAAGCATATACTAACCCTAACTTTTGGAAATGATGTTCAGGGCTAGAGAGATAATTATGGAGTAGGATGTTTACCTTGCATCACCCAATGGTGGGCTTAATTCCTGGCATTGTATACAATCCCCTGAACACTGCCAGGAATGATCCCTGAGCAGAGAACTAGGAGTAAGTCCTGACACTTCTGTGTGTGAACCAAAAACCAAAGGAAAGATAGAAGGAATGATTTCTAAGGACCATGAGGTAGTATTCGAGTTTAAACACAGGCATAGCATGTGCATGACCTCAATTTGTTCCTTGGCAACACATGGCCCCATGAACATAGCTAGATGAAATCCTTACTCTTCACCTTTACTAGGTGAGGTCCTGGAGATCTCCAGTATATCTGTGGGTGACCCATCATCCTCAGATCTTACACTGAACTCTCAGTCAAGTTGGCCAAGAATTTCAGGGAGGCCATTTCTAGCCCTTCTGAGCAACTGCAGGAACCTTCCTCTATTCAAAATTTTAAAATAAAATAATTTTCTACACTCCAGAGGCTGGTGGTGGGGATGGTACCAGGGACATATCAGAACATTCTGGGGGATAGATAGGTGTGATGTCTCCCAAATAAACAATGCTACTGCTGTAGCATCACCCCATATCTACCCTGTCTATTGCTGGCATTGAGCACATGGACATAGAGAAGGCTCAGAGGAGTGGAGTTGGCTGCCTCAAGTCACACAGGAATTAATGCCCCTACTAGGATTTAAGACCCATGCACTGGCTCCTGAATTATCACTAAGGATATACAACACACAAAATATCATAAGGAACCTTTTCTGGGAATCTTTCTCAGATCCTAGACTCGACTCTGTCTCCCCTAGTCCAATTCTGATACAAGGCAGAAACCATGAGAAGTGTCATCACAATTGTTTCCTATTGTTCGGGCATACGGTCTAGAACCAGGAGGTTGAGGTTGAGTCAACAGTTTTGTAGATCAAATACCACAGGCAGATTTTC
>PVKC010004428.1:22106-36010 GCA_004027635.1 Crocidura indochinensis | reverse complement strand
AAAGAAAGAAAGAAAGAAAGAAAGAAAGAAAGAAAGAAAGAAAGAAAGAAAGAAAGAAAGAAAGAAAGAAAGAAAGAAAAGAAAGATGCATAGATGAAATAAGAGCTCTTAGTTAAAATATCTCTACTCAGACTTGGGAAGAAAGAAGAAAAGAAAGTGTTTAATTGGCTACTTAGGATTTTGCATTTATTCCATACATTATTTCATGGCAAGACAAGTAATTTATTTTTCTAATATGGATCCATGTTTTATTTTATTCTTTCACATAGTTACAGTGATTATAATTTCCAATAGTAAGTTAAATAGCAGTACTGAGTGAGCACTCTTGTATTGTGCCTAATCTTTAAAAGTAGCTTTCATGTTTGTAATCTTAAATATGTAGTAGTGAGTTTGTCAAATATGACCCTTATTATTTTAAAAAATCCTTATTCTATTCTCATCCCACAAAGCTTTCTTTTAAATCATAAATATATGCTTAATCATGTCAAAGGTTTCCATGATTTTGACATGACCATAACATTTTATTTTATATTTTAGGATTGGTTTTATTTTATTTTTATTGGATTTTTGGGTCACAGACAGGGGTACTCAGAGGTACTCCTGGCTTTGTGCTCAGAAATCGCTCCTGGCAGGTTCAGGGTACCATATGGGATGCCAGGAAATGAACCAGGGTCCATTGGGGTTGGCAGCTTGCAAGGCAAATGCCTTACCACTGTGACCATAACATTTTATAATCTCTGTTACTATAATGGTGGTGGTACTCTAGGGTTAAATCACATTTGTTGATAGACAAAGAACCCCAGACTACACCAGTGGTCATCAGGACCTGTGTATTACAAAATATCAAACCCAGACTTTCACACATATAAGATATATGTTCAACATTTGTATCATAACCCAGGCTTCTGCCAGCATGATTTCTGCTAGTATCTTTCTTCTGGTATCTTGGAAGTTTCCACATATTTTCTCTTCAAGCTCAAATATTTAATTTTCAGATTCTTTTATTCTTTTAAGTCTTTATTATACTTTTGTTTAGTAACTATATTTTACTTCTATTATTTTAGTTTGAACTTTCTTAAACTTATGATAAGAGTCAAAATTACATTTTTGATCTTCACATACTCTTTTAATATTGTTACTTTTTCATGGGAATATTTTTATCCTGATGCATTGTTGATGGAAATCTTCACCCTGGGAGTGCTATAGAAAAGTTGGCAGCATAAACAGATTGGTAAGTGGATTAACTAACAGACAGAAATGAGGTACGCATTATAGGGCCTGGGAAAAGATGAATAGACAGTAAGTCAGAAATAATGATTTAGAAGAGAACAATAGGCTAAAGGGAATGGGGTTACTGAAACAATTAGAAAATTGATAAATGTCTATATGGAACCTAAAAAAAATGTATTCATCACAAAGATACCTGGCAATGAGCCCCCTTTATATACACCTCCTCCGTGGTGAATTGGACAAAGTAGCAAATTTTAATTTTTCTTATGTCCTTCTCTCTCTCTTTTTTTAATAAGTTTTATTGTGACAAAAATGAATTACAAATCTTTTACAGTGATATTTAAGGTTCATAGTGGGGCCCAGGAGATAGCATGGAGGTAAGACGGTTGCCTTTCATGCAAAAGGTCATCAGTTCGAATTCCGGTGCCCCATATGGTCCCCCATGCCTGCCAGGGGCAATTTCTGAGCATGGAGACAGGAGTAATCCCTGAGCACTGCCGGGTGTGACCCAAAAAGGTACATAGTGACATTGAATTAGGGGCATTCCCACTACCAGTGTTGTCCTCCCTCCACTCTTGTTCCCAGCATGCATCCCATACCCCCTCACTTACTCCCTGGGCTACTATTTTAAATGGGCCCCTCTGGGTATAGCTCGTTGTAGATTGGATATTGATTCTGTTGTTGTTGACTTTGGATTTGGGTCTTTGTCTCACAATTCCTTATTGTCAGAAAATCCTCCTTTAAAACTTTCACTGAATCCATATTCTGGGCCACAATTTCAGGGAATTATCTATTTGTGGTCTGTTTTGACATTAAATAACTAAATATTGCTTGTTACCTAAAAATTGGTTTTGATGTGATTAAGAATTCCATTCCATTACAATCATGATTCTTTTTTGAATTCTCTTCCATTAATACCCTAAGACTATGACCTTTAATTGATTTTCCAAATCGCTTGCATTTGCTATATTTAGTAGTTGTTCCTCATATACACTGTTGCCTTGATCCATCTGCAGGGATAACTTTCTTTGTCTACCTAATAAATTTGGTTCTCATCAAGAATAGTGACTTGCTGACTTGTGTTTGAGCACATGTAATTGATTTATGTGTAGTTTCATAGTTGTGAGTGCCTATGTCAAATAAATTGGGTAGTCCTGTAGATAACTAGAGAATTTACAATTGCAGTTTACTGGGTCTAGCTGTGAAGTAATTTTGAGAATGTCAAGCAATGTTTTAGAAATTCATAAGCATGAGTGTCTGACACTGACATTAAGTTTCAATAACCCTAAATAGTAACCAAGGAAATCATCATCACAAGAAACTGCCATTTGCTTAGATGCCTTTCGAATACAAACCTGAGCCAATACTGAGAAAAACATACTAAGGGGATTCTGAGAGTATGCTGGACCTCAATCAAGGTGAAAGTAGCACATGTATTCAGAAAATAGTGAAGATTAGTCTCGTTGATCATATCAAGTAAGTAATATTACCAGCTGTGGTTGATGACCTGAAGGTCACTGTCTCAAATGACAAGTTAGCATCTATGTGCCAGATTAGAGCACATATTTTATGCCTGGGCTCTAGGGCTCAGAATTGGACAGTATGTTCAGGGTGGGAGGTGCTCCTGTATTATAAAATGTATGCGTTCTTATCCTTAGTAGATAAGAACTTGTTTCTGTGCATAAGATTTCCCCTTTTTGAGTATGCCTTTGCAAAAAGGAAGGGTGCCATGTTATATTTCTGGTGGATTTGGGTGTATGAATATTAGGCTACACAATCTCTAGGCCCCGGTTTTGATCTGAGCTTTTATCCCGGCAAGACTTCTTTTAAGTTTTCGTACCAAGCAGAAACAAAATAGGTGAAGTTAAAGAGATAAAGTGTATATATGTATTATATGTATTATTGTCCACTGCATCTTAGGTATCGTGGTTCTGTTCCTAAAGAGAAACTGAATCATAGATTTTATTTAAGCTAGATTGAGTTGATGAAGAATAATAAGGAGAAAGGGGAAAAGAAAAGAAGTAGAGAAAAGAAAGAGAGGAGATAGAAAGGAAATGGTAATTTGCAAAAACATATTAGATGAGTAGGACCTGTAACATAAGTCTGTGGTTTGCTGTTGACTGTTTCAGTGGCCTGAATGATCATATACTTTAGATTCTAATAGAATACATAAACAAAAGTAAATGTGTAAATTATTTTATCATGACAGTATCATAATAGACACTGTATATGTTATCTAGTATGACTGAAGAATGAGGTGTAAAATTAGGATGCCCACACTTTGTTTCCAAGAACCACTGCGGACAAAGAAGCTGAAGGGTTATTTTATACTTGGTAAAATTAGGGCATTAAAACATATTGTTAGCAATCACTGCAGCTATAGTCTCTGGTTTCCCATCCTATTTTTCACCTGGTTCTGTGGATAAATAACTTAAGACATTATTACAGACCTTTGTAGTTAGAGGATGATTGTATACTTGTTCACTCTAAACTGCTGTTTCTATTGTTGCTAGTTTCTTTATGGAATAATGGATAGTCAAGGCTTTGTGTTGCCCCTCTTCCACTTTATTTGAACACTTCTCCTCCATAATGCTGACAACTGTGGTACTTGGAGTTTCTACCCTGTTAGAACATTGTATTAGTTCATGGAGTATTATTAATTATATGTTATATTTCTAGATCCTTCATATAAGTGCTATCATTCTGTATTGATTCTTCTTCTGCCTTACATCATTCAACAATATTTTCTAGCTTCACCAACATTGCTGCAAAATACATGATTATATTATTTCTAACTGCTATGTAGTATTCCATTGTATATAAATACCACATCTTTATGATCCATTTATCTGTTAGGCATCGAGATCGGTTACAAATCTTGGCGATTGTGCTGAGTGCTGCAATAAATAGTGGAGTGCATACACATTTTGATATGAACATTCTTCTGTCTTGAGGATATATAGGATAAATACTCAGGAGAGCTATTACTGGTTATATGGCAGTTCAATTCTGATTTTACTGAGTACTCTCCATACTGTTTTCCATAGGGATTGGACCAGACAGCATTCCCATCACCAAAGATGAGAGTTCCCTTTCTTACCATATCCCCACCAACAGATTTTGGTCCTGTTGTTTTTTGATGTGTGCCATCCCCACTAGTGTAAGGTGGTACCTAATTGTTGTCTTTATTTGGATTGCCCTAAAGATGAGTGATAGTGAGCATATCTTCATGTGTTTATTGGCCATCTTTTGGTTTTCTTCAGAGAAGTGTCTATTCATTTCTTCTCCCCATTTCGCTATGACTTTATTAGAAATTTTGGAGCTTACTTTTCTAAGTGCTCTACATATCCTAGATATCAATCCTTTATCTATGTTAAGTGCAAAAATTTTCCCCATTCCATTAACTGTCTTCTAGTTTTAACCAGGGTTCTTTTTCCATGCAGAAACCTTTTAGTTTGATGTGGTCCCATTTATTTAGTTTTGATGCTAAAATTCTTGTCATTGGCATTTTATCCTCAAAGACTTTTTTGATACATAGGTTTTGAAGTGTTCTGCATATTTTTTCATCAATTAATTTTATAGACTCGGGTCTGATTTCAAGGTCTTTAATCCATTTTGAGTCTACTTTAGTGTAAGGTGTGAGGTATGGATCAATCTTTATTTTCTTACTGGTGGTTATACAGTTGTTCCAACACCATTTGTTGAAGAAACTGTCTGGTTCCATTTCAAATTCTTGGCCCTTTTGTCAAAGATTAGTTGAACATATATTTTGGGGTATATCCCTGGATATTCTATTCTAACACACTGGTCTGAGACTCTGTCTTTGTTCAAGTACCATGCTATTTTGATCACTACGGCTTCATAGTAAAGCTTCAGGTTAGGTAAAGAGATGCCACCCAGTTTATTGTTTTTCAATAAGTATTTGGCTTATCTGAGTCTTTTGTGGTTCCATATTAATTTTATAATTCATTGTTCTAAGTCTTAAAAAGTGATGTCTAAATTTGGATAGGGATTGCATTACATCTATTTAGAAGTTTAGGTAAAATAGCCATTTTGACAATGTTGATTCTACCTACCCGTGAGCATAGGATTTTCTTCCATTTCCTTAGGTCCTATTCAATTTCTTTCTGGAGTGTTTTGAAGTTTTCCGGTATAGGTCCTTCACTTCTCTTGTAAGGTTGATACCTAGATATTTGATATTTTGGATACTATTTTGAATGTAACTGACTCCTTAATCTTTTTATCCTCTACTTCACTATTTGTATAGAGGAATGCTACTGTCTTTTCTATATTGACTTTGTAGCTGGCCACTTTGCTGTAGTGGTTAATTGTTTCTAGGAGTTTTACTGTGGACTCTTTAGGGTTTTCAATATATATCATCATATCATGTGCAAAAAGGATAGTTTGACTTCTTCTTTCCTTATTTGGATTCCTCTGATTCCCTTCTTGTCTGATTGCTATTGCTAGGACTTCTAAAACTATGTTGAATAAGAGCGGCTACAGTGTACAGCCTTGTCTAGTTCCTGACCTTAGTGGAAATGCTTTCAGCTTTTCTCCACTAAGGATAATAATGGGTGTGGGCTTTTTACAGATAGTTGTAGCTATCTTAAGGAAGGTTCCTTCCAGTCCTATTTTTCTGAGTGTTTTCATCATGAATGGTGTTGTATTTTGTCGAATGCCTTCTCTGCATCAATTGATATAATCATGTGATTTTTTTCTTGTTGTTGAAATAGTGCGTGATGTTGACTGAGTTGTGTATGTTGAACCATCCTCACATCCCTGGGATAAAACCTACTTGGTCATAAAATAATAATACAATATAATAAATCTTTTGATTTATTGTTGGATTTGGTTTGCTAAGATTTTGTTGAGGATTTTTGCATCTATGTTCATTAGTGAGATAGGTCTGTAGTTTTCTTTCTTGGTGTTGCCTTTGCCATCTTTGGGAATGAGTGTGATATTAGCCTCATAAAAATGAGTTAAGAAGGATTCCTGACTTTTCAATGTTTTGGAAGAGCCTGAAGATCAATGGTAATAATCTTCTCAGAATTCTTAATAGAATTCACCTGTAAAACCATATGGGCCTGGGCTTTTGTTCTTGGGAAGTTTCTTAATTACTGATTCAATTTCCTTAGATGTGATTCGCCTATTTAGGCTTTCTATATCCTCCTTATCCAGTCTCTGATATTTTTCCTGAAATCTGTAGATTTCTTCTGGGTTCTCTAACCTAACTGAGTACAGTTGTTCATAATAAGTCCTTATGATGTCTTGGATTTCTTGGGGTTCTCTTGTATTCTCTACCCATTCATTTGTGACCCTATTTATTTGGGTGGTTTCTCTCTTTTTTTTTCTCTTTGGTGAGTCTTGCAGTA
Source organism: Crocidura indochinensis (assembly GCA_004027635.1). NCBI lineage: Eukaryota > Metazoa > Chordata > Mammalia > Eulipotyphla > Soricidae > Crocidura > Crocidura indochinensis. The sequence goes on along the minus strand of PVKC010004428.1, from coordinate 29,408 downwards.
AATTCAACAAATATAACTCAGACCTCAATCAGTATTTTTATTGAAAATTCAAAATAATCACGTGGTTTATTTAATTTGTTGAATTTACTGACTATTTTAGGAGTGGGTCACACCAGTGGGCATGGTTCTGTGCTCAGGAAGTCCTCATAGTGTTTACCCAGGATCATACGTGGTGTTAATGATAGTCACATGCAAAGCAAGCACCTAAAAACCTTGTACAATCTCTCTAATTATAAAATGGACTGATTGTAATAAAAATTGTAACAAAAATTTAGAGGTTTATATAAGATGATCAACATGTTTACTTGTACCATAAATAATAATGGAATAAATTAAAATCTAGTTATTTGACAAACTTTGAAGCAAGTGGAGAAAATAATAAAATTATATCAATAAAGTTATTTATAAATACACTGTGATTTTGCAAAGATTTGTACATGGTAATATAAAATTAAATAAACATCTACTCCCTGTCAACCATAGAAATAATTCCAACATCAGACCCAGAGTGCCACCTGCTGGAAAATTGGAAACTTAACTTGATACATTAAAAAATAATCTCTCTGACAATCACAGTGATAATAAGATAGAATTTATAAAATAAAAATAAACAATAAACTATAACACATCTCTAGAGGAAAACCTTAAAAACAACAGAGGCAACAAAGAATTAAAATTAGTGATCACATAATAAAACATAATGAAGTTAGAGATTCATAAACAGAGAGAAGCAGGTGTAACCTAAGTAAAAAAGCTTTAAGAATACAGGGAGTCTTTTAAAGAAAAAAATTTGAATATTTTAAAAAAATATAAACATAAAATGATAGTCAATCATAGTATTTTTGGAGGGGCACACCCGTTGACACTCCGGAGTTACTCCTAGCTATGCGCTCAGAAATTACTGCTGGCTTATGGGGAACATATGGGACCTCGGGTGATCAAACCGTGGTCTGTCCTAGGCTAGCCCATGCAAGGCAGATGACTTACCTCTAGCGCCACCACTGCGGCCCCTGGCCAATCATAGTTTTACCCACACCACCATTTCTGGTTTACAGAACACTTGCCAGGGGCCACACTAGCCACCCCAGAGCCATGAATAACCCCTGAGCATTACTTAAAAGAATACACTTGAACTCTCATGACAAAGATATGCTCAGTGAAAAATATAGACTCAGAGATAAAAACTAGAAAACAATTGCACTGCCTAATGGTATAATGAAATAGGTGTGTTAAGTCAGATAGGATTCAAGGTTAAAAAAGTAGGGGCCCGGGAGATAGCATGGAGGTAAGGCGTTTGCCTTTCATGCAAAAGATCATCGGTTTGAATCCTGGTGCCCCATATGGTCCCCCGTGCCTGCCAGGAGCAATTTCTGAGCATGGAGCCAGGAGTAACCCCTGAGCACTGCCGGGTGTGACCCAAAAACCAAAAAAAAAAAAAAAAAAAAAAAGTAGCACACCAGAGGGGCAGACAATACATTTTTAGGGGCCTAATGATTACACTTAAAAGGAATTGATAGATCAAATGTTCTTTTATAAAATTACGCACCCATTAAGGGGAAAATTCTAAAGCAACTCTAATAGTTCTTAGGAAATACAACAGAATTTAACATTCAGTGTCATCATTGACTGCATTAGATAAAAATATCAGTGTAGATACAAATAACTAAACAAATAAATAACTAATAACTAAAAATAAACTAAACAAAATTAATAAAAATTCTCAAAAAATATTTAAAATGTTGCCTTTCTTTTTTTGTTTGTTTGTTTTTTCAGTCCACACCTGTTTAATGCTCAGGGCTTACTCCTAGATAACCACTCAGAAATTGCCCCTGGCTTGGGGGTACCATATGGGACACTGGGGGATCAAACAGCGGTCGCAATCTTTCCTTGACTAGCGTTTACAAGGCAGACACCTTACCTCTAGCGCCACCTCACCAGCCCCAAATGTTGCCTTTCTTAACTATTATCATCCTTAGATTCTTATGCTTAGTTATATTAACCACCTCACTATTCTTACAATACAAATAATGCATATCTAAATAATTGTTTAGTGCCTCTCAGTTTCTTTCCCTTAAGCACTAGAACTAGTTTGCATTCTCAAACTCATGTCTTCTGCATATTTTCATATACATGGAGTTTATAGATTTAGCAAAAATTAAAAAAGAACAGTATACTTGTTTAAATTTGAAATAAAACAGCTAGTATAAATGTATCTCGTGTGATATTTGGAGCATACTTTTTAAACTATTGATATAAAACTGGCTAAAAACCTTATATAAGACAGAGGAAAAATAGGCTGTTAGACAAATTTTCTACTTAAAATAATCCCTTAGTTAAACTTATCTGGTACAATTATCCTATTTTCTTATATCTAAATAAAGCAAAATTGCTTACAATATGATCTTTGGAAACGCCTTTTTAATTATTCTAACCTGCAATGTGACTATTTGCATGCATAAGCACAATTTACACCAAGCTTTATATTCTTTGTAAATGTATTGATTGTACTTTAGTTTTCTCCTATGAAGGATCAAATGTAGGTGGAAATAGCTATTTTGCTAAAATGTAAAGAATAAACAAAGAACTAAGATATTATGACAAGTCTCAAGAATATATACATATCAATTAGTTATGATCAAATAATCTCAACTGATCAAATATTATTTCATTAAGTAGTAATAATGTTAATATCAAGTCAATGTAAATAGAGTTCAAGTATTACTTCATTAATAAAATATTATTTTATTTGCTTCAAATATATATCCCTGGGGCCCGGGAGATAGCATGGAGGTAAGGCGTTTGCCTTTCATGCAAAAGGTCATCGGTTCGAATCCCTGTGCCCCATATGGTCCCCCGTGCCTGCCAGGAGCATTTTCTGAGCATGGAGCCAGGAGTAACCCCTGAGCACTGCCGGGTGTGACCCAAAAACCAAATATATATATATATATATATATATATATATGTATATATATATGTATATATATATCCCTATTGAAATTATAATATTTTGCAGCATTTTCATCTTTTTTAAGAAATCACTTTCTATAATGACTATGCTAGCTTGCATGTCTAGCAACAATGTGGGAGGTTTTCCTATTTCAACATCCCTGTGGATTTTTTATCTTGATTTTTTTCTATTAGATTTAATGTGATATTGTTATGGTTTTGGTTTGCATTTCCCTATTAATTTATTTAGTGAAACTGAAAATATTTTTTCTTTTTAGCCTTAATAAAAAATTAATTCTACCACTTGTGAAAAAAAGGTTGTTTAGTCTGGAAAAGAGGTGACTTTTGATTTTGGGGTGTAACCTTTTAACTTTGGGTTTCAGTGTGTAACTTTTGATATTTTGACATCATATGTTCTTAGTTTTCATAGGAATAGTGATTTCTTAGTAATAAATGGGATTGCAACTTTAGTCATAGGCTGCAATTTCAAGGTAAGAAAGACTAGGCCCAAGGAGACAGCTGATTCCTGGAAACAAGCTGTAAATCACAAAGGACATTCCAAGGAATGCAAGGACATCCTGTTCTCTATCAGACACCTTGATCACAGCAGAGGAAATCCCCACAGAGGACATATAGCCCTTGAAGATTAGGGAGGTACAAATGCATACAGTCATTAAAAAGGAATAACACATAGAAGAAATTAGTAGGTATAGAATAGGATGAAAACTAGTTTAGTGCTATTTTTGCTTTTGTCACTAGTTTACCTGAGGTAGAAACATGGGACCCCAGACTCCCTCCTCCCAGAAGCCCAGTACCTCCACCCTGGTCGCATGGGCACCTCCGATCTGCTAGCATGGGATCCTCCCAGGCCAAATCAATACACACCAAAAGACCACCTGGAGGGTCTACCTATATCACAAAAATGCTCTCAGAATGAGGGTTGGAATTAATGATATCATGAAGGAGCTGGGCAGATGAGTTCTCCACCCCATAGATTAGGCTACCACCTGAAGGGTTCACCTGTGTCTTTGCATGCCATCAGTCTAAGAGTTGGGGTTAAATGATGTCATGAAGAGGCTGAACAGACAGAAAATTGAGCCTTTTCTGTAAAATATCATTGGATGATTCAAACTGTATAAACCTATGAAACTGTATGTTCATTATCATATGAATTCCCTTAAAAGTTTGTAAATCTGGATTCTTGGGGTCTCACTGAAGACCAAATTCCCGGCTTGTGGTGACACCCCAGGATCCTGGGAAGGGAATAAACCTACGTGTGATTGTAAACCCCAAGGTTTGTGTCTCCTCAATTGAGCGGTGGGCTTTCCTCGGACCTTGGGCATCCCCAATCTCTGGAACTCCTCTCTGGGCTCGGGCATCTCCAACCTCAGACCCCAACCCGGCCAGTTTTGGTCAGTTTTAACAAGGTGAACCTAGGGTCATTATGTTTTGTGAATAAATACAAGACACAGAGAATCAATAATTTCTAACTTATATTCTGATACATAAAAAGTCCAATACATACAGTAGAATTGTTACCAGAGTGTAGAAGGTAGTATAAACAGGGCACTGTTGATAAACAAATACAAGTTTTCAAGAGTAATAAGTTTTACATACCTAATTTACAAACATGCAATTAAGTTAATACTAAGATGTTGCATACTAGAAAATTGTGGAGAATATTGCAAGTGTTTTCATATAGCACACAGTAACATGGAAACTGGGAAGAGACAGGAGTTATTTAACTTGATTGCAATAACTATTCAGAATGCATGTCATATCCAAATTTATATCTTGACCATATATCATGCTTTTTCATTTGTTGATGTTGTCTCAAAAATTGACTGCAAATTACAGAATAATTAGGTAAAAGTCTGAAAGCAAAATTAATGAAACTTGGTAAAGCACAAAGGAGATACTTGTTAATTGATTATAATTGTTACTAAAATCAAATAACTGTGGGTGACCAAAGATGTTACTCAAGTGATGGAGAAAATGATTAACATGTATGAGTCTTTGGGTTCAATCACCAAGTGTTCTGGAGTACAATAATGTCAAATTTATAAAAAGAAGTATACTTTATTCAATAAATGCAATAAAATGCATGACTACACTCATGGAGAAGGAATTAAACTATGATGTCTATAGTCTACAGATACCTCATTTTCCTGCAATTCTATTTTGAAATATTTATAGATACAAAAGAATTTTCACATTAAACTATAAAAACATTATTCCTATTATCTAAATTTTATTATGACAATCTAATTATAAGTTCTATTTTTATCACAAATTCCTCAAGAGAAGAAAAAAGTTCTAATGAAAGTTTCAGAAAAATCTCAAAAGCAGCTTTAAATAAGGGGAAAAGGATAATGGGAGGAAGGAGTTTGATAAACTTAAATTTTGTGTAATGTAATTTAGAAAACTTATAGTTCCTTATAGTTCCCTGTAGTCTTATCTAATGCAGACCAAAAGATTTCTATTTTTTACCTCATATGTAGAAATCATTTCCAAATTACCCCAGTGTCCCCTGAGATTCCCTGTAATTCCTTCCAACACCTTCAACTACAAGTCTAGGTATTTTAGTATAAGTATTATTATTGATTTCAATGCCAATTTTTTTTGTTTTGGGTCACACCTGGCAGCACTCAGGGGTTACTCCTGGTTCTACACTCAGAAATTGCTCCTGGAAGGCTCTGGAGACCATATGGGATGCCAGGATTCGAACCACTAACCTTTTGCGTGCCAGACAAACTCCTTACCTCCATGCTGTCTCTCCGGCCCCTTAATCTAAATTTTAATGAAATTTTCTTTAAGAAGTTATTCTTTAAGTTTAAGTGCAGAATTGAAAAGACAGAGAAAATCACAGCTCACCAAAGCATTTTTTTTTATTTTTTGTTTTTTTGGGGACACACTCAGTGACACTCAGAGGTCACTCCTGACTATGCACTAAGAAATCGCTCCTGGCTTGGGGTACCATATGGGTGGCTGGGGGATATAACCATGGTCCGTCCTGTCCTAGGCTAGCATCAACGGCAGACATCTTAATGCTCCACGTCACCACTCAGGCCCCATACACAAAGCATTTTTTAATGAGACCACCTTTACAAAAAAATTATAATATAGCAAAAACACATTGATATACCAAAGTTCATAAACATGTTCCTGTATATCCCAAATAACAATAACCATTTCTACTATAATCTTTTTTCAATTATCTCAGAGTTACAAAACAATTTTAGAAACTTTTTACAAAGAATTTCTCCTCTGTAAGGACAGTCTGCAACTCTCACCTAAAATATCTCTAACCTTCTGAGACTATTAATTGTTAGCTCTTATTTAAATAAAAGTTAATTGATTCCTTCTAAAGAAATGCAGTATTTCAAAGACTTGAAAATTTAATTTTAAAATGTTCAAAAATAGTTCAAAATTTCTAATTTTAAAAATCACATGCTTTTAAGGAAAAATTCTAGCATCTGTTAGCAAGTGATAAATAGAATTTATGGAAGAAAAAAACGGCTATTAATATTACCAAGCCACATAAACATTATGACAAAAAAATGTTTTTAGTCATGTCCTTGGGGATTCACATAGGTGACATATAGATCTCTCGTTTGTCCTTTCTAGCTTTCAATAACCAATAATATAAGCCTTGTTCACAAGATACTTTAAATAAGTTACAGGGTTTGTTTGTGATGAATTTAGTTTTTCCTCCTGCCTTTGTTACCTTTGGCTTTTCTCTGGTTGGCAAACAGCATAAATTCTTGTTTATGAATCTAGTTATTGACTTTATCATCACTTTATTGTCCTTGCTCTAATATTTAATCTCTATTATATGTCATGGGTGACTTCAGTGTAACAATAAATGATCTTTGTAAAATCTAACAGAAGCTAGAAACATCTCTTTTTTAAATTGATTTTATTTAATTGTTGTTGTTACAAAATTGTTCATTAATGGATTTAAGTCATACAATGTACACCATCCTTCATCTTGGGGCCAGAGAGATAGCACAGTGGTAGAGCATTTGCCTTACATGTGGCCTATCCTGAAGGACCTTAGTTAGATCCCCAGCATCCCATATGGTCTCTGTGCCTGCCAGGGGCGATTTCTGAGCTCAGAGCTAGCAGTAACCCCTAAGAGCTATTGGGTGTGACCCAAAAACAAAACAAACTAAAAACAAATACTATCCTTCACCAGTGTACTCTTCCTGTCACCATCTCAGAGGTCTCCCATTTCCCTCCCACACCAACCTCTACACCCTACCTTGCACTAGAAAAGGAAAAATATAGCTTCTCTCTCTCTCTCTCTCTCTCTCTCTCTCTCTCTCTCTCTCTCTCTCTCTCTCTCTCTCTCTC